>JANZLD010511527.1:0-14649 GCA_026413575.1 Erythroxylum carthagenense
ACATAACTCATTTTCAAGGCAAAATTTAAAACCTTTCAAGCCACAATTGGACAGAACTTCCTTCATATGAATTCTAGCCAAACTTCTCAAGTTTAATTTAAGCTAAATCTCATCTCAATAGCACAACCATATCAAAAGTTATGACCAAAAACCTGAACCATACACAAGGTGAATTTTCCAGATTTTCTACCTAACACAACTCCTTTCATTCCAACATCATTACTACATCAATAAACATCCCATTTAGCCAAGAAATCAGCCACAAATTCATCAAGCCATTCACTTGAATAATTAGTCATAAATTGGCAGCACACACACACTTTTTCCTTCTTTAATTTACCAATCATCTAACCTCATACTAACATCAAATCCAATCCAAAACCATTTAATTTACACACTACACATATTCAACGTCATTCATCCTCACATAAACATGAATTAGGCCCATACAATCCTACCACAAGCTTCATGAAATTAATGCACAATTAATCACAATAAATGCTTCTAACTATCAATTAAAGAACACACTACATAATTCTCACCTAAACAAGCTTCCAATTCTTAAAATCACCAACTTCCACTCACACCCTTAACACCCACGACATTAATCATTTTTAAGGAAGGTAGTAGCTTAGGCTTGAACACATGAAGAGGAAGCACTTAAGATAGTAGAGCTTGTGAGAAGGTAGAGAAGAGTAGCACTTAGCTAGGAGAAAAGAACCAGTGAAGGAGGAGAAAACCAAAGAAGAAGAAGAAGATATGGAAGCTACGGGTGAGAGGAGAAATGTATTTAAAAGTGATTTTAAACCCTTGCAAAGGAAGGCATCGAGTATGGTTAGGTTAATAATATAGAAACCCAAGTTAAAGACTTAAGTAGGCAAGTGGCATGTGTCACTTGCCACTTGTCTTGTTTTTAAGCACTTTAGTTTCTTTCCAAATACAAATAAATTTTCTACTCCAAATTCCAATGGCTCAAATCAAAAATTCCTAAAATCATGCATCTAACTTTCCAGTGCCATTGGACAGTCATTTTCAGTACTGGAAATCCGATCAGTTTGTCACTTGGCAATTTTTTCGGTCCGGACTTTGTTCCCCAAAAATTCCAGAAAAAATCCTAAAAGTCCCTAAAAATGTAAAACACACATAAATCACTCCAATTCAATTTTTCAAGCACAAATATCAAATATTTCACAAAAAATTACATTTAGACACATATGCCGGGAAATGTCATGAATGCATGTACAAAAATTACCGTTCAGATATATATAGAGGCCATATGATGCATGAACATGTCGAGATATGCTTACACACGCTTAACCCGTCCCAAATGACCAATTTACCCTTCCCATCGGTGATGGGATGTTACAACTCTCCCCTCCTAATAAAAATTTCGTTCTCGAAATTCTTACCTGCTTGATCGAATAGGTGAGCATACTGTCTCCTCAAATGCTCCTTGATCTCCCAAGTTGCTTCCTCAGTTGAGTGGTTCCTCCATAGGACTTTCACCAATGGAATAACCTTATTTCTCAACTGCTTAACCCATGATCGCACAATCTAGACCGGCTCCTCAACATAACTCAAATTGTTAGCTACCTCAATCTCCTGAGCCGGTATCACCTGTGTCGGATCTGATCGGTACCATTGGAACATACTCATATGGAAGACATTATGCAACTGAGACATCTCACTCGGTAAAGCCAGCTTATAGGCCAAAGGTCCTATCCTCTCGATGATCTCATAAGGACCAATGTACCTAGGACTTAATTTGCCCTTTATACTGAATCTCAGCACTCCTCTCCATGGTGACACTTGTAGGAACACCCTGTCTTCGACATTATACTCCATCTCCCTCCGATGCTGATCCAGATAACTCTTCTGTCTACCTTGAGTCGCTTTTATTCGGCTTCGAATCAGCTTTACCATATCCACTGTATCCTGAATCAGCTCTGGGCCCTCAATCATTCTCACGCCCTCTTTATCCCAATATAGAGGCAATCGACACTGTCTTCCATAAAAGGCCTCATATGGTGCCATCCTGATGCTACTCTGATAATGATTATTATATGCAAATTCAATCAAAGCCAAATAATGATCCCACGCTCCTCTAAACTCCAATACACAAGCTCGAAACATATTCTCAGCAGTCTTAATCGTCCTCTCACTCTACCCATCTGTCTGAGGATGAAATGCTGTACTGAAATTTAACCTGGTATCCATAGCAGACTGCAAACTCTTCTAGAACCTCGAAGTAAATCTGGGATCCCTGTCTGATACTATGGACACTGGAACCCCATGTAGTCTCACTATCTCAGTCACATACTTCTGGGCCAACTGATCAAGAGAATTGTTCTCTCTCACTGGCAAGAAGTGGGTCGATTTAGTTAAATGGTCCACTATGACCTAGATAGCATCATGTTGCCTCGGAGTCCTGGGCAAACCCATAATGAAATCTATAGTGATTCGTTCCCATTTCCACTCCAGAATAGGCAACGAATGAAGTTTCCCCACTAGGGCCTGGTGCTCAGCTTTAACTTGCTGGCACGTCAAACTCCTGGAGACATAATCTGCCACCTGCTTCTTCATGCCAGCCCACCAAAAATGTTGCTTTAAAGTGTTATACATCTTGGTAGTACCAGGATGCATAACATAGGCAGCCATATGAGCTTCCTCCAGAATCTCTCGCCTTAAATGATCCACATCAGGCACACAAAGCCTCTGTCCCAACCATAATGTCCCATCTCTCACTTCAAATTCAAAATTCAGATCAGCCTTCACTTTCTCAATCAGCTTCACCAAAGCAGGATCTTTGTCCTGAACTCTCCTGATCCTGTCATATAGCATCGGTCTAAGCTTCAAAGTGGCTATCAAAGCCCCATCCTGCTCCAGATTCAACTGCACATTCAAAGCTCTCAATTGAATAAAATTAGGCAACCTCAATACCTGAATCTGAGCGTGAGACTTCATGCTTAAAGCATCTGCCACCACAATAACCTTCCCTGGGTGGTACTCAACAGTACAGTCATAATCCTTTAGCAGCTCTATCCACCTCCTTTGCCTCAAATTCAACTCTCTCTGACTCAACAAATACCTCAAACTCTTATGATCAGTGAAGATCTGAAATGTCTCACCATACAAGTAATGTCTCCAAATTTTCAGGGCAAAGACAACTGTAGCTAACTCCAAATCATGCACTGGAAAGTTTACCTCGTGAGACCTCAACTGTCTCGAGGCATAAGCAATCACTCTGCCATATTGCATCAGAACACACCCCATGTAAGATCCCACATTGGCTGGGAAGGAGAACGAAGCACCCTTTATAAGGGTGTGGATACCTTCCCCTTGCAGACGCATTTTTCATGCCCTAACGCACCGGATCTCATTAGAACTCCGAAGTTAAACGTGGTAGGGCCAGAGCAGTACCAGGATGGGTGACCCCCTGGGAAGTCCTATGGAAAAGTAAAATCGTGAGGGTGCGAGGCCCTAGAGGCCGAGGCTCAAAGCGTACAATATCTGCAAGCAGGTGGGCGCAAGGCCTGAGAGGCCAAGGCCCTTTGGAGGACGCGAGCCCCGAGAGACCGAGGTCCTACACTTATGGTCCTCTTCCATCTCCGTGAGCTTATCTAGGATCTTGTTCAATTTAGAATCAGATGAATTGGACTCATCTTGCTAAAGTGCTAAAAGATTTTGAAGTCCTAAACGGGTTCTTACATTGTTGGACTAATAAAAATCGAGGTTGTTCTGCCACCCCGGAGTGTACATATCCTAATAAAGATCATTACTTCCCTTAGTATAATATGCCTCATTATGATTCACAAAATTTCCTTGCTCCCTATAATATCTAACCTCCCTTATTTTCCTTTTCATTTCTTCTTGGCATCTAGCTCTTTAGATGTCTCATTTCTTATTCTAAGATGTCTTGTTGTGTCTCTAATTTACACCCCAAACTTCTTTCTCTATTTTTTGTTTATTTATTTAAAAAATATAGTGAAAAAACCTTAGAGTAAAGAATTAAACAATCCCCTCCCCAACAACAGCGCTAAAAACTTGATCGTGGTTTTTCGATGTGTGTAAGTTTTAAATAATTAACCTCGATAATTTGCAAGCGCATGGGTCATTTGCATAGTACCTAAGGTATCGATTCCATAAGTAGGGGTAATCTAGTCCTAAAATCTAAGGCCAATACAATTCACAAAAATTTAAAAGAGGGCAAAACTAAAACAAGAATTCAATTCAATAACGCAATTCAATCCAAGAATCAATTACGAAAATACTAACAATTTAGCTATTGCAACACGCTCAAGAATTAACCTAAGAAAACTATCAATTGAGAAAAAGGGGAATTTACCTATCTTTAAAGCGAACCTAATCAATTATGACTTACCAGATTATTGGTTCTAGATGATCATAGGATTGATTACTCTCTTTCAAGTTATAACCATTAACCTTAACTTATAAACCCTAATCAGATTTTAGAAAATTGCAATTTCTTAATTAATAATCTATCTAAAATCCTAATTAGAATAGAAGTTATCCAATAAATTGTTAGGAAGCTAAGTGAGATATTTGTTCACATAATTACCAATTTGATTAATTTCTCATTCTTATTAAATCACCTAACTCTTGTTAGCCCGACTTAATGATTTTTCCTTTGGTTCACCCTTTCAGTTTATTACTGAATTATACAATCATATAAATCAATCACAATAAATCCAATGAACATAAAAACAATTAGATTTCATTAACTAAAAGATAAAAAACTTGAAGGTGAGTTTAGAACATCTCAACATTCACAAATCCTATCATCAAATTGTTATTCCCAATTCTATGTGATAATAAAATGAAAAAAACAAGAAATATAGTCTTAGATGGAGATGGGAGGTAGTGATGTTAGAAACTCCTTATCTGGGAAGTACATTAAGGTCAGCTTCTTCTCCACTTCTCTCTTCCTTCTTCTCTTTCTCAATTTCTTAACAATTCTCTTTAAGGTTTCTCTCTAAAAGTGGTTAATGTAAAAGTCTTCTTTGTCTTATTCTTTATCTACATTTTATGTTTAGGGTAGCCTTGTAATAGCCTGTTTTATATACTAACGGTTAGAGCCTTAGATTATTGCATATAAGCCATATCATTTTAGCATTCATGGAATGCATTTCATTTAGATGCTTATCAGTAGCATACACATATGAATTATGATTTCGTATAAATTGTAAAGATAGTATATACACTCAAATGACATCTTCTAGGCTATGAATAATTTAAAATGATCATGATTTGAATTATGTATTGTTTGTATCTTGAATTTTGGTTTGATTAGTTACAAGTAGTAAATATGGAATTAATTGATTCAATTTGAAAATTGATATATAAATTGGATGCTTTTATGCTTTGTCCTTGATGTATAAAAATTGTAGGTTATGGGTTGTTTTGTGGATGAATGAGATTGTATATTAAATTACAATGAAGATAAATCAATGCTAAATAAAGGTGTTAGTGTAGTGTTTTTGAAGGGGGAAAGAACTAGGATTACATGAATGACAGTGAATGAAAGTTTCTGCTTTGGTTTTTTATACATGAAAAATTAGGATGACTAAGCCTATAAATTGAATGACATTCAACATAAATAAATGAATGATATTTGGCATATGTAATTAACTAAAAAATGGAAAAAATGAATGAGTGACAAATGGACTAGTAACTAGGTGACATTTGGCACCTTATATAGGGGATAAGTGGCTTAAATGCTTAGTGACATATGTCATTGTAACATGGAGACACCTATCACTTGATTAGTTAAGCTACTGCAGGAGTAGTTTTGATTGTGTTCATTCTTCTCCTTTCTATTACTTTCACCACCGAAACACTCACACACTCTCACAAATTCTAAATCTTGCATCAATTCGTTCATATTTACCTCAACATCCACAAAAAAATCTGCTCAAAGATAGCTATAATTTGCTATCATGATTTTGCCTTTGCTGAAATCATTTTAATTCCACCTTGAATTTGCGAAGATCTTGCATGATTGGAGGGCTAGGTTAACTCGATGAATTTAGGTGGAACTTGAGCTAAACAAATAAGTAAATTATTGATCTTTATGGCATGTTATAATAGATAGATTATGATAATTGAATTGGGATAGATTATATAAGATGTTGATGTTGAAGATGTGCTGGAAAGTGGAGAATGAATGAGTACTTTTATATTCTGTAAAAAAATGACTGTTATGACATAAGTGAGTAGAATTTTGTAAGCCTTAGTGTAACCAATATGGAAGTTAAATTAACCTGAAATGAAGTAACCTTTAAGGACAAGAAATCGGGAAAATTTTAGGTGTTTCTTATGCCTCTAAGCTTGTAAAATTTGCGAAGTATTGAAGGGAATAAAGTTACACACATTAGTGATGTTTATGACAAATTGTGGAATTTTAATTTCAGCCTTGTTACATGTTGAACCAGGTGAGAAACTTCACTCAAAATTGGTATATTTGGACTTGATTAAGGCTAGGAATAAGTCTAGATTGTTTCTTGATTAATTGGTTAAGAGCTTGATCAGTTCATGTAGTTAATTGATGCCATAATTTAAAGAATGGTCCATTTTAATGTGGTTGAGTTCAAATCTAGAAATTATGATTTGGTAAAGGAATAAATGAGTTATTTTATTGTAAACATAATCTTAAAGCCATGAATAATGTGTGTAATGTATGGATGAATGAACATTAAGGAACATGGGGTAATTACGAATGAGAATTGGGTAAATGTATTAATATACATTGTTAGGAAAAGTTTGGTGAATGTATAAATCAAGCTTGTTGAAATTCTAGATTTTAAGTAACCATTATGAGTGTGTTATGTAGCACCCCACTCTTGCAAGACACATACCCGACATCCTGATTGATATCCGAGTACGTACCCTGTAAGGGTGACATGCTAGAATAGTCAAGCACTCAGACACTTAAAACTTAGTACAAAATTTTCAAAAATAGTATAAGTGTATGCGAAAATTTATAATCAAATTCGAGTCCATACTTTTATTCATAGAACTCCAAATCACAAGTATTATTACACTTTAATCAATCTCATTTGCAATACATTTCCAATTTGGAAAGTTATTACATACAAAAACATATTCAAATACACATGATACAATAATTGCGGAATACATGAATTGATACAAAAATAAGAAAGTACAAATGCAGACGCGGACTGATCCCAACATCTACTTCTTACTTAAATGTAGTGGCTATACTTCTGTTTTCCCAATGGGGTAACTATTCCGAGCCTAAAAACATATTGCAAATTTTGGGTAAGTTTTTGCAAATTCAGTAAGTGACTATCCTTGATGGCTCACTTAATCACATACACATATCGTTCATATAATCACTTTGTTCATCACATTCACATTCAAATACAAGTTAACGGGATATTGCAGTCATTCGAACATACATATTAAATGATTATACAATGCACATGCAATTTAGTTTCATTTATTACTTTGTTAAGACCGAGTGCCTTTTTACTAGCTCATATCCCTTGTAGATACCAAGCTATTTCATTGTCCTATGTACCTTAATGGATACCGGGCTTATATCAGATAATGTCTCATATCTCTTAGTGGATGCCGGGTACATTTACAACTGACCTCAAGGCTCTTTTTCACTTTTTTAGCTTTAAGCTCTTTTTCACTAGCAACTCTGGTCACAACTTCCTTTATCTTTCATGCATTCTGTAATGAAATGCATCAATCACCTATGATCAGTTAGTCACTTTTAGATTTCATATTCATATTCAGAACTAGGTTCGACATTTAACAACCAAGTTAGATATCACATATTTCATCAAATTCCCATACAAGGGCACTTCAATATAACGTTCATGCATCAAAATCATCAAACCTCTAGTGTCTAGATTCAACACAATCGAAATCACATTCATAAGTTAATTCAAAACATAATATAAATAGAGAAATCAGTAAGTGACACCATCTAGGTCAACTCATAGTACATTCCAGATTAGCAATTGCTTCCAAGATTTAGAAATATCTAAATGTGGATGCTTATCCTGCATATTAAAATTATGCAATAAGCACACTACACACACATTATTAGTTGCACTAATATAAGTATTCCTTTATTCACAAATGTGTATATGAAATATGTACAATGCATGTCCATGACAGTCCTAAGTATATTATCAAATTTCACATTTTACCCACATTCTCATTTTATAACTCAATTACTCGTCATTTCATTTTTAGCATTATTTGCTCTCATAAAATCCAATTATCATTCACTTAAACTTAATACCCATTAATCATTTCCTTTTAATCACAACTTCAATCATATGGACCCCTTCATCTCTATTATACACATGTCTTTGGTATTTTAATACCAACAATTCATTCACTATTGTTATTATAATAATATAGGATCATACAATATCCAAACTCCCATTCTTTCTTATAAATTCACTAAAATTATAAACCTTCAGGTCTATTTTTCATGATAATTTTGACAAATCAAATGTAATAATTTAGCATTACATTCTTTCATAAAAATGCTCTCCATTGTCTTTAGTTTCTAATGACACCAAGATCATTCAATTTGGTTCAGTATTCCAAAAGTTATACTACAAATTGGACTTTTCATAAACTAAATTAGTATCCTATACTAAATTTTAATTCAAAAATATGGAATCCTATAGATAGATTCAAAATTATATTTCTTCAAAAAAAATTGTAGCTCTATGTCTCTAGTTTACTTCAAATTAAAAATCATTCCATTTGGATAATCACAAAACAAGTTATATTTAAAATATCAAATATTTTTAAGCTGTGTAGGAAAGTTGGCTGCGGGGAACTTTTCCAAAGAGGAAATCCTATAAGTTGGCCACGACAAACCAAGGAGTTGGCCATGGTGAACTTTCACAGAGGCACAATCAGGACTCATCTTCCAATTTTCGAGATTCTAACTCTTTACTTACTACCTTCACTACCTTAATCTTGTCTATCATTTCTAATTCAATTTCTCCTGATTTTCCCATCATTCTAACTCCATTTTAACTCAATATCATCCATAAACAAATTATATTCCATGATTGATCATGAACACTAATAATAGAACATACACATATACACACATTCATCATTAACTTACTACACATATTTAACTTCATTTTCACTTTCATTTTACTTCTAACTCTAAAAAATCTCTATATTAATTCATGAATCATTAATCATCCATGTAAGAGTAAGACATGAATCTACCTCATTCCTCATTCACGTTTTTAGCATGTGCCTATCCCCATCTTATAATCATTTAACCTCTAACTATTATCAAACATGCATCATTCATCAAAGCCATGAAGAGTAATAGGTTGCTTACTTGATTTACCCAAGACTTCTTCAAGAATCTCCAAGAATCCTAGCTCCTTCAACATACACAAAAATCAACTTTCAAGGTGAAATAGGTTAGGTCTTTTATCTAAAAGAAGGAGAAGACAATGAATCTTGAAGAAACAAAGTGAAAGAGTTGGATAAAAATCAACATGGTAAGGTGAGGATGAGTTTCGTAGATGGACAGAATGGAGAAGATGAGGGTGTCTTTATTAGCGATGAAAGACACAAAGATGTCTTTCAAATGAAAATAATATAGGTTTTACAAAAACACTTGGTGGGTGTCATGACCCTTGTCATGCCACCTTCGACTTAAATGATTTATGCTTAATAACACTTAATTGTTTAGTCCATTTGTCTCCAACTTCTAATCCAATTGTCTCCAAATTTTCAATGACATAAGTATTAAACCTTAGTGTCATATATTAAAATTTTTACTACATTTTGACATTTATTTCTACCACTATTCATCAATTATTCCACCTATTGACTTTTCTTAGTTCAAAAATATCCTTAAAATTTCAAAAAATTATCAAATTTTCACCAAAAATTTTGAGTCGATAATTATACTCTCCAAATCAATTCTTAACACATATAGTTCACAATTCTCTATATAATCACATTTATAAACAATTATACATAGAAAATGTCAACAAATGCATGTATAATCATTTTAGTGTGCAAAAATCAATATTCTCATATGTGTATGCTAACATTATGCATGGGCATGAAATGCATTTTTCTAAACTCTCATTGTTGTTTCTCGATTACACAAATCTATAGTTCTAACCCTTTGTATGAGAACGAGATGTTAACATGCTTTTGATCGTGAAAATGTTCAAGGGTAAGTGTAAAGTATGGTTGATGAATTTGGAGCAAAATCAAGCTAACTTAAAAGTACAAAACTGATTACCAAATGGTAGTGTACAAAATATGATGTTGGTCAAGATTTATGAATAGTTACATACCTGGAAAGTTCAATTGAGCATGCATTAAACATGACACACATATATGTGCATGATTGAATATTCACATAATTGATCAACTTAGTAACGTATAAACTATATGCATGTATTGCATGACTAAAGAAGTGCAAATTGATCGTCAACATCCCAATATTACCGGGTCATCAAGGTAATAACTTATTTAGAGTGTACTGTGAGTTAACCTAGATATTTTCTCACTATGACTAAATTGTTTTCGATTAAATTTTAGATTATGAACTTTTATTGATATGATTGTGATAATTTTGGACATTTGGGATTGTATTGGAAGTACTTTTTAATTGTATATGAACATGCAAAATGTGTACTCAACTAAATGTTGAATGCCAAACTCATATTTGATGAATGTGATAATGACTGTGTATATTGAATTAAATTTATTGATAGTATATTGTGACCAGAGTGACTAGTGTGAAAAAGAGCTTAAAACTAAAAAATGTGCACAAAGAGCACCAAGCTCAGTTATTAATGAGCCCGATATCCTCAATAGATATGGGACAAAATATAAAATGAGCCTGGTATCTATAGTAGATACAGGACAATAAATAGGCGATTAGTCACAACAAAGTTAAAATTAAAGTGCAGTCAAATGCATATTTGCATATATATATATATCTTTACATGTATCAAGTGAATGAATGCAAAGAATTACTGAATTGTGTTAATGTAGTGATACGCGATGTTAATGTAAATGTTGATGATATGAATGATTAGATTATTCTAAAATGATTATATGAAATGTTTTTAGTTCATGATGTATTGTTGAAATATGATGTATATTGTGATATGATATTCAATATTGAATAGTGTGATACATTTGCTTAATTGGGAAATACATTTGTGAATTTCGTTTATACTTATGATATTTGTGTTCTGACTTGAGTATGCATATTAATGATAGTTCACTCACTAAGTTCGCAAACTCATCATAATTGCAACGTTGATTTTCATATACAAGGGAGGCCTAACTTCTAAGGTGATATAATAGAAGTCTAGAACTATCAATTTTGGAAACGAGAATGACTCAAAGGTCTGGTCAACTATTACTTGCAGAGTCTAGATAGAATTTTTTTTAAAACTCCCAAATGTTATGTTATGTATAAACATGGACAATGTAAGTAATTTTCATTTTGTGAATGAAATGAGGAGTTTTCATCTTTAAAAATACTTATGTTCTGTATGATACCATAATAAGTTGATGCGATTGCTCTAACATGTTACTTTCATATGGTATTTTCTTGAATGTCCTCTGAATGTTCGGGAATATGCTCTATAGTACTGGTGTGTTACATTCCTTAGGGTTTTTTTTAGTATGAAATATCCAAAAACTCCCTCAAAACTTGACGTTTTTAAGTATCTGCGCATTTACCCGATGTAGGCCATGACCATGGGCCACATCCAAGCATTTTGTTACAAATGTGGCAAATAGGCCACGATCATAGGTCATGTCCTTGGCTTCAGTTATGATTGTCGCATATAGGCCATGATCGTGGGCTGAATTAAGTGCTTGTGTCATGATTGCAACCTATTATACCATAATCGTGGGCTATTGTTTCAGCCTGAGTTTCTTCAAAACTTCTCTGTTCTTCGATGTTGACCCTAAAACACTGACAAACAAATTAAGGTAGCTCAAAAGCATAATAACTAAGCTCAAAGACTTGTATTAATCTACAAAAGAACTTAAACGCAAATCATTTACTAACACAACTTTAATGTAAATGCATACTAAATGATTAAATTAACAATTAAATCCTTATCAAACTAAGCCCTAAAACATTATGAAATTCAAACTTATCAGAGTGAGTTCACTAGATTGGAGCAGTTCGATGCCAAGAATGCCTACAACAACATTATATGAAAATATGAGCATTTTCTGTTACATAAATACATGTGTAAAATAATTTTTGACAAATCATAAACCAACAAGTGCTCAACAAAGCAACTTTTTATATTGTGATGTATAGATCACAGCATCTCAGTGTGCAACCCCACACATGTGATGAATTCTATTATTGTGACTCTACGTAAGAGGAGCAACAATTTGGGTATGGGGTACTTTGTTTCTACCATTGGTGAGTACTATGGTGTGGATTATAGTGGTCTAACCATCTACCTTCCTGATTTGCTAAACCACCATCGCTTATGGTGTGCTAAAATCCTAAAGTCCCATAACATGGAACTCTGGTACATTAACCAAAAGACTCATGTGAGGATCAGGGCCATTCAAGCGAGCTCTAACACAATGCCACCTCAGTAAGCAAAGGATGAACTGACTACGGAGGAGTTTGAAGAGGAAGAAGAAACAGAAGAATCTGGTTGGAAGAAAGTGCTCAATATAATCTCCTCCAATACTAAAGAAATTACTGAAACACTTGCAAAGAATTTTAGAAGGATGAAGGAGATTACCTGCACGTAAAAATGTCAGAGCTGGTATAAATATTGGATTCATCAATACTTCGAGGCTTAAGGTGTACAATTGCCACCTCCAACACCATCCCCACCTCTATCACCATAAGGTTTTATTTCTAACCCTTTTTCTTTTAACTGTATTTCTTGTTTTGTTTTATTTTTTTCCTTCAATGTGTGTTTGCTTGTCTCCTTATCACATTATGGACAATATGTTGTTCAAGTATATGGAGGGTTGTTTGTTTTTCTTTTAGTGTGAATTTTAAATATTATTATGTTAGTTTGATTAGGTTACATATTTTGAATTGTGTGAATGTATCGATGGCTTAGTTAGATTGAAATTGACTTAATTTTGAACATACTCTATTAGTTTGTGAAGAGTCATTAGCTCATGAAATTAGTGATCTAGATTCTTTCGCTAAAATATGTATGTTGATTAGGATTTAGTATTAGTTTATCACCTTATAAATTGTCACATTCATTCATAATTTTAGGTCTTTCGACTAAGTAGCTTAGCTAGTATTTTTTCATGAAAATAAGTAGCTAAAGCAACAAAGTAGGCATTAAATAAAAAAAGTACATTTCTAAATTTTTAAATAAATAACTATTCTGCTAACTTTTGGGTTATAAATAGAGCTAGTAGCTAGTTGGGAACGTGATGTAGCCGAGTAACCAGATTGACGCGCATCACAAATGTGTGCCTTTATGTTAAAAGGATATAATCACGTTCCAATAAGCTACTTAGCAAAAATATGACTTAGTCGAGTAACTGGATTGACATTCATTACCAATATTTTCCTCTGTGTAAAAAAAAGATCAATGTCTACAAAAAGTAATTAAAGAAATTTGTCCCCTAATACTTGTAAGTAGCTTACTTTTCATGAAAACATACTTAGGATTAGTTACAAAGTTTGAATGACTAAATAATTATTAATGTATGCGTACAGCCGAAAGGGGTGAATGAACATGACATTTAAGTTTTAATTAATATATATATTTAGTCTAGAGCTTCTGGACACGAATTTTTCATGTTAATGATTTGGAACAACTTGAATGATTATATTTAAGGTCAAATTTATCTCATGAAGATGATGTCATTTTCTCATTGTTGGATTGTATACCTTGTGATTTTATGTTTTTTTAGCTTGAAGACAAGCAAACATTGGGCATAGTTTCATATATTTTTAGCTATTAATTTGATCGCTTGGTACGTGTTTAGGTTAAAATTATTTAATTTTGTGATTTATTTGTGATTTAAGTGCTTTATGGGTTAGTACAAGTCTTTGAGCTTAAATATTATATTTTTTAGGTACCTTGATGTGTTTGTTAGTATTTTAAGGTCAATATTGAAGAGCGGAGGAGTTTTGGAGGAATTCGAGTCACAACACAAGCCATAATTATGGTAGGTAGGCTACGATTGTAACAAAAGCTCCAATCTTGTCCCACGATCATGGCCTGTATGCCATGATCGTGATAGAAGCTCAAGGAATGGCCCACGATTGTAGTCCACATGCCATAATCGTGATATAAGGCTCGTATATGAGCCACGATCGTGGCGTACTGGCCATGGTCTTGTCTTGTATTAAGTAGATGCTCTGTTTTGAGGGATTTTTTGACCTTTTAGACCCCAGCAAAACCTTAGTGTTAACCAGAACATAAAGAAGTATAAAAAGAACAAAAAGAGGTAGGGCAGGGAGGTTGGAACTGTAGGAAAATCCCGGGGTAGGGATCACATGCCCATGGTGCGGAAAACAAAAATTTTTTATCCCGGGACATTCCCGAAAGCCAGGATCCAAGTGTATGTACAAACAATCAAACCATAACGACCAAAGGAGACCGTCTCTAACGGTAT
>JANZLD010515792.1:0-14613 GCA_026413575.1 Erythroxylum carthagenense
GTATTTCGCTAATGGAATCGAAATCTCGCCAAATCAGGACTACGTGGTCTTCTGCGAGACTACCATGTAAGTTGGTTGTCTGGAAATATTACAGAGGTTCTTGGTTTGGTACCAGGGTTTTACATGGCTTGGATTTCTCTTTACATGGCAGGAGAAGGTGCAGAAAATATTACATACAAGGGAAGGATAAAGGAAGAGTTGAAAGTTTCATCGAGAACTTGCCTGGCTTGCCTGATAACATTCATTATGATGGTCAAGGTCACTACTGGATAGCTTTAGCCACGGTAATCCCTCATCAGTTTGCTTTTTGCCCATTTCTTTCTTTTTCCATGGAATTCTATGTGCAATACTCTAGCATTCTAGGACCGTGTAGTTCAGGTTTCAGTTAGACTACACTTTGAAGGATAATTTAATTTAAAATTCCAGCTTTTGGCAATGCATGAGCATTTCTAATTTCTATTTTAGTTCTTGAAATTTTCTTTTTTCCTTCTGACCAAAAGTGCCCTATAAGCAAGGTTCCTGCATAGAATAGTGAAAGCCACCAGAGGCTTTCCTCACGTATGCGTTTGTGTGTGTATATATATATATATATATACATACAAGAGTTTGTTTCTTAAGGTCTTGGGAATTTATTTATTTATATTCTTTATGAATTGACGCTTGTAAAAAATAAAATAAAACAAAATAGGAACATTTAAGAGTAAGCCTTATATATATATATAATTGGAGATATATAATTGTTTCTCCAATTCAATATATGCATAATTCTGGGATGAATTCACAGTTGCAGTTTAAGACCATAGTCAGAATTAGTTAATGATAGAAGTTTCTTCTTCTTTTCTGCATTAAGGGAGAGACTTGTGTATGTCGCCGATACATTTGACGGGCATATCTCAGCCGAAGCCAATGAGTATAATTTTATGTTAGTGAGAGACCATTAATTTGGATATTATATATATCCATGTATCTTGCTAACGACTAACAGTGTAGGTGATCATTATTTTCTTTTATATTAAATATTTACTGCTCGTGATGACAGGCCTGGATTTGATAAAAAACGTGGAAGTGAAAGCAATTCTAGGGCCACCAACATCTATGCAGGCCGATTTTGTAATTGACATAGGAGAAAAATCTCAAGTCCCCATTATCTCATTTTCTGCATCAAGCCCTTCCCTAAACTCTCTTAGGAGCTATTATATGTCTTACGTTCTTCATTTGCGTTGATGTAACAGGAATTTGATCGATTTTGGGACCTGATGTACAAATATCATGTCATACGAAAGTGTCTAGCAATCATTATGAAGTACAATAGTGACTATGCCATAGCAAAGAACAGTGGCATTTTTGTGGTGGACTTGGAAGGTAAACCAACTGCACATTACCAATACCCTGGATTGACATTAATCTCAACTGGGGTCAAGATAGGAAATCACCTTTACTGTGGTTCCATCGTTTTACCTCTACATTATCAATCTTGATGTGACAAATGTTGTGCGAAAACGTTAATAACTTTTGAAGTGAAAAATAAAACAAAAACAAGAATGTCAAGATTTTTATACTAGTTCGACAATACCTACGTCTAGTTTGGAGACGAATGAGTATTTCATTATAATCAATGAGAGCATATAATAGTATTTATAACTCAATTTTTCAAAGACTCAAAATAATCCAAGCTCACCCACTTCTACTAGAAAGAGAAAATAAAAATAAAAATATATTATTTCTCTCTCTCTCTCTCTCTCTCTCCCGAACTCTCTCCTTCCTCTTGAATTATTTTTCTCTCCCTCACTTCTGGAAAACTTCTCTACTCTCTCACACTAAACAACTTCTGCTCTCTTCTCCTTCTCATCTCTTTCGTTGTGCTTCTCTTTTATAGAGAATTCAATGGGTGTGAAAGCTAGCTGCACCACCGAAATCTACCGGAAAAACAAGATACCATTCTTGACTCAACAATCACCAAAAGCAAGCTTCAATTTCTGACTTTGAGAAGCTGAGATTTCTGACTTGGAGAAGTTAAGATTTTTGAATTTGAGACAATTCTCAACAACAAAATATCCTACAATACCAATATAAACGTAAGCCCTTCCAGGGTCACCCTGGTGGCAATCTCTGCAGTGATCAAGTTGATTGTTCCTCCCAGATGCTATAGATAGATGCAAGTTTCATTCAGGATTTTTTAGAACTATGTACTTGTGAACAAACTTGTAAATTTAAATGAACTGGTTGAAAAAGTATATGCAAATTGTTCTCTTTCTCAAGAGAGGTTGCCCATGGCCTCTACATTCTCACTTAAAATGAACTTTTGTACTTTACCCGTTGAGGTTATTGGCCAATCCTCAAAAACTACAGAGCGAGGAGTCATGTAATGAGGCAAGTGGCTTCGACAAAACTGGATTATGTCATGTTCATTAACATTGCATTCCTCCTTCAATTTCACAAATGCACATGGTGTCTGTCCCCAATGATCATCTGGCCTCGCAACAACTACAACTTCTAGAATTGCTGGATGGCTATACAAGATTGTTTATATCTCAACGGTGCTTATATTCTCTCCCCTAGAAATTACAATGTCCTTCAATCTGTCCTCTACTTCCAAGTAACCTTCATGATGCTTCACAGCGACCAAGGCTTGTTGGAGTAAGAGCTATATTGATGCATGGAAACTTCCCCTAGCCTATGTAAGTAAACCATTTGCATTTAAGCATCATCCTTTACTTATTTATAAAAAGAGGTCTTACAGTGGTAATATTGCCAAATATTAGCATCACCATTTGAGTGGAATATCTTTTATAATCAACAGTTATCACTAAAATCTATAAGTTTCTTTTCAAGTAAAGAGTAAGTACTTCACTTCAGCAAAATTGGTAAACCAAGTTATTGGATTATGAGTTTGAAATTGAGCACAAGAAAGGTAAAGAGAATATGACAATTGATAACCCTTTCAAAACTAAAAAAATATAGATTACTTTTTTATGAGCAAGCTGATCTCTTGAAAGAAGTCAAAAAGAGTTAAGCACTACAAGAAAAGTAGGGATTAGCGATGAAAAATTACCGATGGAAAAGAAACCGTTGTAAATTACCGACAGAAAATCAAATTCTGCTAGTAATATTGACGGAAAAATTTTCATTTAGCGGTGATAGTAATGTCTTTTGCTAAATATGGAGGAAAATCATCTCGGAAAAATTTGTGACGGTATAAAATGCCCGTCGGTAAATAAGGTGAGAATTGTTGGCGGAATGAAAAAGTTTTGAATTTACCAATGGAAATTTTCCGTCGGTAAATTCTCAAGGTAAACATCGTCATCTGCTTTAACTTTAGCATTTTAAAGTAAAAGAAAACGACGTCGTTTGGTACCAAATGACGTCGTTTTCTTTCTTTTACATTAAACTCACCCGAAAGAGGACATACTTCTTTTCCTTTTTAGTGTTTGTTACTTCAACTAATGAGCAGTAGCTAGTTTCTTAACATTATTATTTGCCCACTTGTAATCTAATGTAGTATATTAAAAGAAAAGAGTTTTATGACCTAAAAACCTACGGTCCATCAAAAGCTATTAGTTTTGTTAGGAAATGCAATAATAAGATAATAGTCTTGTACATAAATACGTCTTCTGAATTTGGGCGATAAATTCTATCACCATAAGTTAATTGCCTACTCTGTTGACTCCGACAAAGGTTGATGTAGTACCACTTCATGCCATTTCCTAACAAGCACAACCAAAACCATTCAGAGCAGTGAATTGTTGGGAAAGGGGCAAATGTGTGTTGTGTGCGTGTGGATCCAAATGCCTAGTGATTCACATTGGACTCAGTTCCAACCATCTATCTATCTCATGACCCCTCCAATTCATTTCCAGTTCACTTATTATAGGTAAGACGTAATAAAGGCTACTATCCATTTTAATTCACAGGCCTTATATGGATTGGTGTATCTTGGACAGGTCGATAACTTGAATCAGCCAACTTTCAGGTAGTTTGTACCATTCAATCATAGCTTGAAGCAAATTGTCACGTGGGCAAGGACACTAGGTCCTTGTCTATCTTCCATTTTGCATTCTTCCTCCATCATACATGACTAATAACATTTGATCCTGAAACCAGTGCTAGGAGTGGCAAGATATGCTAGTTTTTATAGTATAATATGATATGTCTTGGTTCTTGAAAGAGATTTGTGTATGAGCAAGTGAAATTGAGGAGGGATTGAAGAGAGATTACAGTAAGTTTATATCGCTATTATTTCAAGGATTTTGTTAATAAAGTAGGAGATTAAAATATTAAGAGATATAGAAGCATTACTAGAAGTGCTTATTCTAACAAACAGACTTGTAGCCATCCATTCTACATGTACATCTTTTTAGAAGGAACCTATTCCTATAGTTGTACTCATAGAATGAAAACGTACAACTATTTTGTACCTGTTAGTTTCGACTTGTACATCTTATCGTTTCTAATTGGCTTGGTTAAATGATTGAATTATATATGTGACCAAGAAGCGGACTATCAAATTATTCTTCCACTAGTCCTCAGGCTAAAAAATTCTGATTCCATTTGTTACCCAAAGGCTCATAATTGGTGGTACACATACAATAGACTTATTAAATCTAAGGTAAATCTAGAGATTGGGATTTTGGATGATAGATAGGACATCAATTAGTTATCCATAAGCTTACATATACGAGGATAATGGTAATGATGAAAATGAGAAATATTAATTCGAAGGATGGGATATGAATTTCAGGTTCAAATATGTCATCAAAGAGAAAACAAGATATAATATGACCAAGGTTCAGACCACGATTTGGAGCTAGTTACTGTACAGGTGAAGCATCACATTTTGCTGCTACAACTGAATTAGATGTTGTACCTCCAGCTACTACTACACTTGCAGATGAGGCATTACCTTCTATACCTGCTACTACACCATCCACCACCCCTATACTGATAGAGATATCAAGGATAAACAATGCGAATGAAGGAGTTGACCTCCAGCCTTGAGCTAAGGGAGCTGATGAAAGAACTTACATCACAATTGTCAACAATCTGTAAGTGAAAATACATGAAACACCATATGTTTATAATTAAATTATAGGTTTAAATTTTAAAAATGGTATAAAATTAATTGTTTTAATATTAGGTTGATTCAGTCTAGATCATGCTCAAGAAACATGACATCTAAATTCAAAGAGAAGATTGATGTTGAGGGTTATATATAGAAGAATATCTCTCAAGCGACAAAGGAATTTTACTATAAGGAGTTTAAGGTAAAAAAAACTATTTTTTGTTTTTAAATTGCTTTTTATACATTTATTAGATAAATATTATTACATTATAAATACTTATCGTATGTTTTTCTTTTTATTTCAGAAAGATTTTTTTTAGGATTCTAAATTTGATACGATCATTTATAAATTATGGGAGAGACAAGCATGTACATGTTATCAAGACTTTGTTGGTACGATAAACAAATATAGAGTCGTTGGTAGCAGTATTGGACATCACTTGAGGCAATGTTCATTTCAGAGCGTAATTTTACCAACAGACGTAGAGGACCCGGGGGAGAGAGTCTTCCCGTACATACTGGAGGATCTATTACCCACCACGAGCATGCAAAGAGATTTGCAAGTATCTACACTTTGCATTTATATTCTGATTCTTTTTTACTTTGGTGTATTTCAATTTAATTTGTTGTGTAAATTTTTGAATAAAAATATGTATATTATGAAGAGTGATAATGTTATAAATTGTAGTTCACTTAAAACATTTTATTCTGATGTAGGAAAAGTCTATGGGCACGAAGCCTACATCTCATCAACTCTTTTTGCACACTCACACTAAAAAACATGATAGTGTGACCTTCGTCAACACCCAATGTAGAGAACTAAATGTATGTGAAATTTATGATTTAATATTAATGCTTAATAATTATCACATACTAACATAAACATTGCCTTATGATAGGACCAAATACAAGAAAGCATTCAACGACAGTCTCAGCAGTCTGAAGATGTTGATAAGATTCAAACCTATCTTCATGTAATGGTTGGTAGGGACTGTTGTGGAAGGATATTCGGCTTAGGTTCATTTGCGAACACATGTTATTCACAATCCTTCACATCCAGTACAGCAACATCTAGTAGGCGCTCCGCACCTAACGAAGTCTATGAGCTTCGGAGCATAATAAAGACATTGGCAACTCAGTTGCAATAGTCGATGGAGTACATAGCTCAGCTCCGTAATGAGGTGGATGAGTTAAAAGGGAGGCATGGCACCTCATCGTAGCAATCAAAGCATCCACGGTCACCAACTGAATAGCGTACTTGTAGTCATTTTGTATGAATTACAAAATACTTATTATGCACAAAATAATTTTTTATTATCAATTAAGTTAATTTTTACTTTATGTCATCAATCAACTTTCTGTTTTAACAAATTAAATGTTCAAACAAATCAAAATATTATCAACAGATAACTCAGAACTATTTAAATTATGCATCAACCATAACATCATCAAATAAAATTTTAAAAAATAGTTTTTAGTAAATTTACCAATGGAAAACAAAGTTCGTCGGTAAAATTTATTCGATTTGCTGATGGAAAACTAATAACCGTTGGTAATGAATTTTAAGTTAAGAAGACTTCACTTCTATTAATTTTGGTGACAATTAAATAATAATAATCTTAGAAATGTATGAATTGTTTTGATAAGTTTGTTAAGTATGTAGAAAAATGTAAGTAACACTTAGTCATCCCAGACGATACGTCAGCAATAGACGATACACGTCATCATGGACGAAGCGCAACAACAGATGAAGTGTAATACCAGACGAAGCAACAATATTAGACGATACAAAAAGGAAGATACTTTAGAACGTCAGACAGTTAGTTAATTGGAGTTAGTTACAGGACTCAACTAAATAACGGTTTCTAGAAGATTCAAGAAGCAATTTCTCAAGAAGACAGTTGGAGACTTAGGCTATAAATACTAGTCCTAGTCGAAGACTAAAATAAGGTTTTTACAAGAGAAAAAATTCTAATAGTACAATACTTAGAAAAATTCTGTATTCAAAGTGTGAAACAAGAGAACGAATACAACTATAATGTAAAGCTTAAAAATATCTTTCTTAGAGAGAGAAAGAAAAGACTAGAGCCTAGAGAGACTAAGATAGCAGAAAGAATACTTTGTGAAAGAGATCTGAAGAGGCTTTGGAAGGGTAGAAAGAATACTTGTAAAGTTGAAGAGTATAGTGAAATCTCAGGCAAACTTTGAGGACTAGACGTAGCCCAAGGTTTGGGGTAAACCAGTATAAAATCGCGGCGTCTATTCTCTAACCCTTACACTTTATTTTTTTTTTGTTAGACGAGTAGATAAAATTACTTGCAATTTCAATACTTATCAACTTTAGTAAAGTATCTTTATTATTCATCTAATAGTTGTAAAGTATTTAAGAAATCTCAAAAGATTAATATTTTTGAAAAGATTACACAATTCAACCTCGCTTCTTGTGTATTTTTATATACTTTACGTGATTCCTATATTAACAAGTGATTTACTTCAGTTGGTATCAGGGCGCTTAGTTTCCAAGAACCACCTTTACAAAGTAAGAAAAAAGATCCATGGCTGAATCAAATGTTTTTATAGCTGAAGATGCTTCGGTCACAAGACCTCCTATATTCAATGATGAGGATTATCATTATTGGAAGGACAGGATGCGACTCCTTATAGAATCCACACATATTGATCTTTAGGATATCATCGAGAATGGTCCATACACACTAATGGACGATGAAGGCAATATCATTTCTCGTAACAGATGGTCAGCCGATCAGAAAGCTCGATTTCAGTTAAACTCAAAGGCCAAATTCTTTCTATGTTGTGCCGTAAGCAAAAGTGAATATGATAATGTTCATGGATGTTAAACTGGAAAGGAAATATGGGACACATTATCCATCACACATGAAGGCACAAATCAAGTGAAAGAGTCCAAGATCATTATTCTTATACATCAATATGAGTAGTTCAAGATGAAAGAAGATGAGTCTATTGATAATATGTTTGAACGATTTCAAACTATCGTTAATGGACTTAAAGCTCCTAGGAGAATCAACGATAATCAAGATCATGTCAGAAAGATTCTCAGAAGTCTTCATAAAAGATGGAGACCCAAAGTTATAGCAATACAAGAAGCCAAGGACTTAAACAAGTTGAAGCTAGATGAATTGCTTGGTTCTTTCTTTGAAGATACATGAAGTAGAGCTTGATGCAGAAGATAAACCTAGAAGAGATAAATCTATAGCATTAAAGGCTGGTCAGAAGAATCAAAAGAACTAGAGAAATAGAAGTACATCTTCAAAAACATTAAAGATTGAAGGAATCAAGAATGATGATGCCAATAAATCTGATCAAGATTCAAGTGAAGATGATGATGAATTATCCTTCATTTCAAGAAAGATTAGGAGGATGTGGAAAAAGAAAGCAAAGGAAATTAAAGATTTTTCTTTTAAGAAAAATAGCAAAGACGAAGTCAAGAATGAGAAAACTTCTATCGTCTACTATGAGTGCAACAAACCAAGACACTACAAGTCTGAATGTCCGATGCTCAAAAGAAAAGAATAGAAAAGTAAAGAAAACAAAAAGAGCATGATGGTAACTTGGGAAGATTTGGATTCGTCCGAATCTGATTCCAATTCAGAAGCATCAGTACAAGCAAATATATGCTTGGTAACTGAAAAGGAATGAGACGATGAGGTAACTTCTAATTTTAATAAACTTCAAGAGGCGTATTTAGAATTTTTAGAAGATTCACATGCTATATTAAAGCAATATAGGGCTTTAAAAAAGAAAATTACTGAAGACTTGAAGAACACAGAAGTGTTAGAAAAAGAAAACGTCTGCCTTAAGAAACAAGTAGACGATATGAAAAAGAAAGTAACTGTAGATAGATATAAGGAAATTAATCAATTGAAACAAAAGATTAATAGTCTTTTAGCAGATTTATCAACATTTACTGACAGTACAGAAAAGATGAATGATATGATTGAAAAATATAGACACCCAAATGATAAGAGTGGTTTAGGGTTTACTATGTTTGTCAGAATAAGAGTTTTGTTCCTAACAGAAAGAAAAAGAAATAACTTTCTTATTATTTTTTGAGGAATAAGTGTAAAACTAACCCCAAAGGACCCAAGAAAATATGGGTACTTAAGAAAGACATAATATATACTGTAGATTTCCTTTCTTAGAAAAAGCAACCAGCACCAATGGTACTTGGACAGTGGATGCTCGTAACATATGACAAGAAGAAGGTATATGTTCCTAGACCTCCAAAATAAGCAAGGAGGATCAGTAACTTTTGGAGACAACCAGTAGGGAAAAATAGTTGGAATCAGCAAAGTTGGTTAATTGGCTACTGTGATGCTGATTACGCTGGAGATAGGATTGACAGGAAGAGTACAAGTGGAGGTTGTCACTTTCTTGGTCATAATCTAGTTTCTTAGTCAAGCAAGAGGCAAAGTTCAATTACTCTATCTACTGCAGAAGCTGAATATATGTCAGCTGTAAGCTGTTGTTCACAGACATTATGGATTAAGTATTAGTTAGAAGATTACTCCATACAAGAAGAATAAATTCCAATCTTCTATGACAACACAAGTGCTACCAATCTATCAAAAAATCCAATACAACACTTAATGGCAAAGCATATTGAAGTTAGACATCATTTTCTACGAGACTATGTACAGAGAAGAATCATTAGTCTACAATTTGTTGAGACAAATCAACAATGGGCGGCTATCTACACTAAACCTTTGTGTGAAGATAGATTCAAAGAAATCAGACGGAACTTGAATATGGTAATACTGAATGACCATTAGTTTGACACGTCATGACCCAGACGATTCACACTAGAAGAAATAAAAAGTCGTAAGTTTTTAAGTAAATAGTAACAGTAAGTTATAGACAGTAACTTTTCAAGAGTAGGTATTAGAAGGAAATCCTCTCAAGTTTATAGAATACCTTTTACTCTAGAATATTCTTGAAATACTTTGAAACTGACTTGATTAGTGCTCTCAATCAAGACAATTCATCACTCTGTTCTGAGCTTCAAGTTCTTTCGTTTCATATTCTTACTTTCAAATATTAACATCGCTACCTTGAGCAAAATACATTTGTGTGTTTAGTTTTTATTGTTACAGATCACAAATGGAGCGATCTCTTATCTACGGGAGACATGTTGATTTCATCTCCTTGAAGAAAAATTAGATGGACATTGAAACAGAAATTGAAGCAGTTGGCTGGAAAAATTTCTTTAAGGTTCGTGAAAAAGTCTATCTGAATGAGATATATGAGTTTTGGAAGAATGCAAAGGTGGTAGACGACACCTTAGTATCAATGGTATATGTATTGTCAATTATCGTGATACTAGATTCAATCGAGAAAGTCAGTGGGTGTCTAAGTATTGGAGCAAAGCTGTCTCATAATACAAAATGGATTACTCAAGGTTGTGTAGATAAAGCATACCTCAATTGACAACTATATGGAAGTAGTGACCCAAAAGTGTTGAGCCCCGAATTCGGAACCCATCTCTTAATCGGAACCACATAACTTGAGCGTTCATTTTTGGAACCCAACATCTAGAAACCATTCATAAAACGTGAGCGCATTAACCTGTAGGGTTATTTCATTTAACCCTCATTAGCCATCATCGGTTCATTGTCATTTTCGTAACATCTCAATCCATAAAGGGCGAGCTCACACAATGGAATCACAATAATCACAATTGACTTCATCAAAAGGCTAACTCTTAGTCTCTAGTTTATTTTGAAGCAAGAACCATATCAATCGGAGCTCTATAGATCAAGATATGCTTAAAAATCTAAAGTATATTCATAACCCCGTTATGCTCTTCCAACCGATCCCTCATTTTCATTCCATCAAAATTTGTCAAATTAACACTAAAAGATCCAAATTTTTTTATGGAGATATAGATACATGTCTTAGGAATCAATCTCCTTAAGAATCACTTCATTCGGAGGTCGGATGAGGAAGTTATGGCCAAACGAATCCAACATGTTCATGTCCTTACTTGAATTGTACATCCTTTGGCGCAAATACCATAACTCTCACTAAGGGTGTCGGATTAACTTCGTTCTTGAACCATTGGAAACTAGACTTCTAGATATACAACTTTTATAAAGACACTAAAATGATATTCTGTCTTTTTGGACACGGTCCGTGTGATTTTACACAGGCCGGCCGTGTAACCTTCGGGTGGAATGTGCTCCTGCACCAGAAACACACGGCCCGTGTGATTTTACACGGGCAGGCCGTGTAACCTTCTGGTGACACAAATTTTTCACCCTCTAAGACCCCTCAAAAAGATCCTAAACCCATCTTAACATCCCCTTTCTACATAATCTTCCCAAATTCAACTCTTTCTAGTCTGATATCACTTCATATGCTCTAATTATTCGGGATACACGTCCTTTATGACATCCTAACTTGTAATAATCATAACTCTCAACTCCGATATCCCAAAATGGCATGCTTTATATCGTTGGAAAGATAAAAAGATAAGCTACATCTTTCATAGAGACATATTTGTCTAATTTCTCATATATCGATTCAGTTTTTCCTTAGAAGTCAGAGTACACAGTTTACCCTCAAGAACAACTTGAAATTTTATCCCAACTTCTCTTCCTCTATTACAACATCATTCATAACAATTCAACTTCCAATTAGAACTCATCTAACTCTCAACCTCAATTTAGTTAACTCCTCCATAATATCTCACTTATATATATAATAATAGTTCATGCTCAAGATTCATCATCTCAAGTTGATAATTTCAAACATATCTAGTTTCACTTAACATCTTCCATGCACAATTCATATTTCATTAACATCATAAGATAAATGTTTACAAAACTTTAATGGCATCCCAAGCCATATTACATCATCAATATCAAAAATCTGAAATACAACAAAAGGTACAAAATCCTATAATTCTCAACATATAACTAACGTCTTATTTTTACAAAATCTAACTTCCAATACAAAATATGCATAATCGAAATGATGCCTTGACTCATGATTTCTCGATCTCATTCTTTTTACCTGAAGATGGGATGGAAAGTGGGGGTGAGCTTAAAAGCTCGTGGGTAACATGCTTATAACTGAAGAACAAGCAAAAACCATTGAAATATTTATTTCGATTGTAAAAATTCACATTGTAAAATCCATGTAACATAAAATTTCCAAATTCACAACTTATCAAGCAATTCATAAACATCATAAGTCATGATTCAATGCGTCATCACATTAAACACATTTGGTGAAATTTTGCATCAAAACATAATACTCAACTTTATCATATCTTAACACATCAAAATACAAATGCACACACAATTGGCTAGAGGGTTCCGTGAACAAAACGGAGAAACCAAGGTTTACTCCGTGAACGAAACGAGTCCATTTTTCGGATCTCGTGGGCCACAAGCGGGCAATCGGGAGAAGGCTTTATGTCGACGTGCACGTGACTACGAAACGGTTCCTCTCTTGCCCAGACAAAGCACATAAGCAATGCTCAAAATCGTTTTATCAAAATGAAATGCTTTCATACTTTTCATGTTCTTTTTCTTCTTTACATTCAAATCAAAATGCCATGACATAATTAAATGGCATAACATGATCATATATCAAAATGCATTTTTGCATATTCATAATAATTCAAATCCGATCCATGAAGCATATACACACATATAAGCAAATTCTTTAAATCATTTGAAAACAGTATATGTACATTTATGAGGTACTTGAAATCATTATATTATCTTGATTTGGAAAAACTTTAGTGGCTCATTATTTAATTATAAACATGAAACCCACCTTGAAATTCCTTGCTTAATACTTGTTCAAAATGCATCCCCTCTTACTCCTCTTGCCTCTCTTAATCTCCTTCATCCATAGCAAAATTCCCAAATCAATAGGCATCCAAATTGAACAACCCATAAGACAAAATCACCAAAATTGGTCTTAGAAAACTTAAACTCATACCATTCTTAAGCCATAAGAACCAAAATCTCTCTAAAAATCCAAAAAGTCAAATATACTCTTACCTTGATCAACTGTTGGGCCCCACTTGATTCCGAAGCCCAACCGCTTTCTCTGATACCAGAAATGTTGGATCCCGCTTGTTTCCAGAATCCAACTCTTACTAAAACATGAAACGTGAGCGTATTCCCATGAAACTATTGGGCCTTACTTGATTCCGAAGCCCAACCGCTTGCTCTGATACCATAACTGTTGGGCCTCACTTGATTTCAAAGCCCAACCGCTTGCTCTGATACCACAACTGTTGGGCCCCGTTTCCAGAACCCAACTCTTAAGCGGAACCTTATAACGTGAGCGTGTTCCCATAAAATGTCTTTAACCATCATCGATTAATCTTCATTCTTATAACTTCCCAATAATTTTCCTCACAATTTGTTCAATGGCGTGCCCATATAAATTTGTCACCATACTCGAACTCATTTCTCCTATTTGTGAACTGAATTTGGAGATCTTCAAACCAGGATTCAATTTGTCACCATACATATGTATAATTGAATCTTGGTTTGAAGATCTCCTTCACTTCACAAATAGGAGAAATGAGTTCGAGTATGGTGACAAATTTACATGGGCACGCCATTGAACAAATTGTGAGGAAAATTATTGGGAAGTTATGAGAATGAAAATTAATCGATGATGGTTAAAGACATTTCATGAGAACACGCTCACGTTATATGGTTCCGTTTAAGAGTTGGGTTCTGGAAACGGGGCCTAACAGTTATGGTATCAGAGCAAGCGGTTGGGCTTCGAAATCAAGTGAGGCCCAACAGTTTCATGGGAATATGCTCACGTTTCATGTTTTAGTAAGAGTTGGATTCTGAAAACAAGCGGGATCCAACATTTCTGGTATCAGAGAAAGTGGTTGGGCTTCGGAGTCAAGTGGGCCCCAACAATTGATTGTGTATAAGATGTAGTGATCTTGATGGTACATGCCAAAAGATAAGGGTAAAAGAATGTGCCTCTTATCTTATTGAGTTTATTATGAAGGATAGTTTGATCATGTAAAGTGTGATAGAAGTTGAAAGTATTAAAAGTTCATGAGTCGTTGAAATTGATCGCACTGAGTTGTTAAGAATGGCTGAAATAGCATTGATGATGATAGTAGTTGATTGATAAAGATTGTACGAATAGTGTTGGACCCCGATTTTTGAGTAAAAATAAGAAATATTCAAAAGTGGATGAGTTGATTGAAGTGAAGCTAAATAGCAAGAAGTAAAGAGAGAAAGTGTGAAAATATGAGAAATTGTGAAATAGTTGACATAATTGTATTTGAAAAAAATATTTGGAGTACGTCATTGAGTGTTTTACATTTTTAGGGATTTATAGAAATTTTTCTGGAATTGTCCGGAGAAAATTTCCGGGCCGGCAAAATCGCCGGTAAATGGCCTAAATGTGTTTTTGTTGTGAAAAATGTGGTTTTCGTGTTTGAACAATTATTGGGAGTGGACTGTCATATGTTTTACAATTTTGGGTAATTTAGGTAATTTTCAAAAAAATGATTCAGAGAA
>JANZLD010516109.1:0-14610 GCA_026413575.1 Erythroxylum carthagenense
TCTTCTTCTTCTTCTTCTTCTTCTTCTTCTTCTTCTTCTTCTTCTTCTTATTATTATTATTATTATTATTATTATTAATTATAAATTTTGAACTTATTATTATTATTATTATTTATTATAAAATTTGAACTTATTATTATTATTATTATTATCATTATTATTATTATTGTCATCATCATCAATTTCATCATCATCATCATCATCATCATTATTATTATTATTATTATTTATAAATTTCAAACGTATTATTATTATTATTAATTTATTTTTATCATTATGATGACGACGACGATGATAATGATGATGATTATTATTATTTGAGGGGGACAAGTAAATGTTGTTAATGCTTTCGTATTATCATGTAATCTAAGTTGCCAGTAACCAGATTTGGCATTTAATGTTGTAAACCAAGTTTGTCCTTTGAGTTTATTAATAATATAATCTTTTCGTGGTAATTTATAGGCATCTCCTATAGTTGCTTCATTTAATTTTCTATAATTAATGACCATCCTTCGTTTTCCTCTTTTTTTTTCCTGCTGAATTGTTGACATAAAACGCTGGTGCTGAATGTTTACTAATGCTGGGGCTAATAAGTCCTTTTTCTAAAAGTTCAGTGCATTCTTGAATAAATTCTTTTACATCTTGTGGTGTATATGGAATACTGCTTAAGCTCTGCTGCCTTAAACGTCCTCTCATATGCAATTCTTTGGGTCCTGGCAAGGGTTGTAGATGCTAATTGAAAAACCAAATTCAACAACTCAAGGATTCTATTGAGACAATTTTGATATGAAGAATCGCTTATTCGAATTTGGCATGATGGGCCTCTTGGATCATTATTAGCTTCTCTTCTAGAGGCTTTGATCGAAGGAGAAAGAGAAGAAGGTAGCAACAGCTGTAGCTGAAAGAAGAGTCTGTTGCGGCTAAGAAGAAGAAATAGAAGATGAATAGGATGGGATAAGATAAAGATTAAAGACGTAACACTCCCATGCCTACTTATTATTAAACTTGGTTGCCTTATGTAGGCAAAATACAAAAAACTAAAATAGATATTTTAGCTAACAAATCTGGCTTATAAGATAAGATTAAAGATAATCTAAGACCTATTCTAAAGGAATTTTAATATCTCTAAAATTTTGAATTAATTCTCAACAATGTTGTGATTTTTTAAGGAAATAGAAGATGAATAAGATGGGATAAGATAAAGATTAAAAAGGTAACACTCCTATGCCTATTTATTATTAAACTTGGTTGCCTTATATAGGCAAAATACAAAAAACTAAAACAGATATTTGGCTAACAAATCTGGCTTATAAAAGAAGATTAAAGATAATCTAAGACCTATTCTAAGATAATCTAAGGCCTATTCTAAAGGAATTTTATCAACTATAAAATTTTGAATTAATTCTCAACATTCCCTCTTAATTCAAAATTTCAAGGATGGAGCACTTCTTTCCTAATCTTCAGAATATTATGTGAAGCACTTCTCTTCACCAATTCCCGTTGATGCCCTTCTTATCAACCTGTAATTATTGGAGCATGTCTCTCCAAACACATCTTGGTGTACTTCTCACCAACAAATCTAAAAAAGATTTTCTTCTTCAGCCCCTTCAACCAAATTTGCATGTTCTTCTTTTTTAGATCTGCAATTCTTTTGCAGATGATCAAATCTTTTGCAGTTATAGCATTGAGGCTTTTCTTTGTGCCAACAATCTTTCTCTTCATGATCAAACTTCTCACAATGGCCACATTGAGGAATGTTTCCTTTCTTCTTTGATGATAGAAGTTTTGTTAGATAAGCTCTCTCTACCATCTTTTCACTTTCTTGGTTTCTCATTGCTCTTCTTTGCTCTTGAGCCTGCAAAGCATTAATCAATTATGGTAAAGTTATTTGACCGATATCTCTTGAATCTTCAAGAGATGAAATTTTAGACTCAAATCTTTTAGGAAAACTTATAACCATTTTCTCTACAATATTGCTATCAAGTAAATCTTCTCCCAATAGTCAAATTTTGTTCACCATATTTATCAGCCAATCAGAATATTCTTGTATCGTCTCCTTTCTTTCATACTCAAAGTCCCAAAATCTCTTTTGAGATTTAAGATTTGCATCCTTCTTGCTCTTTCATTTCCTTGATATAATTCTTTCAGCATATCCCAAGCTTCCTTAGTTGTTTCACAAGTCATTATTCTTGTGAAAATTACTTCTGAGACCACATGATGAATTATAGATAAAGCTTTTGGAGCTTTTACTTCTTCTTCTTCATGAGCCCTTATCTGGTTGAGTGTTGGATTGTTTCCCAGAGGTGGTAATTTCCTTTCTTTTTCTACCCACTGCCACAAGCTAAGACCTTTTAAATGAGCTTTCATCTTAATAACCCATACTAGATAAATTTCACCATTGAAACTTGGAGGTGAGATAAATGTTGAATTGCTGGCAGCCATGGCAACTCTATCTTTGTATTTTCTCACTCAATCTCACATTCCCTCAAGGATCTAAAGCTCTGATACCATGTTGGAATTTTTTTAAAAATAGAAGATGAATAAGATGAAGATTAAGGAATACGTAACACTCAGATGGAACTAGTGAAGGACATATAAGTGAAAAGGTCCCATAAACCTAATGCCTTAAGGTTTTGGGTTGAAGTGTGGTGTCAAAGCTCACAAGTATGTTTCATCACTAGGTCCATAATGTAGATCTCCTACGGAAGTGGGCTTCCCAGTTCTAACAAGTGGTATTAGAGTTGATGGTTCGGCAAGGGACGAGTATGAAAATGGTAGTTGGATTCTGTGTTTGCCTCCCCACGAAGAAGAGCAAGGAGACTCCTGGTGGGACCAGACTAGTAGAGTAGAAGGACTCTTGGTGACGTCATATACTCGAGCTGCTAAGCAAAGAAGGGCAATAAGAAACTCTTTTAAATTAATGAGAGAAGTGCTCATGTTGAAGAATAGGGAGAAGTGTTCTATTGAGAAGTTTGGAGAGAAGTACTTCATCTTTGAAATTTTGAATTAAGAGGGAATGTTAAGTATTAATTCAAAAATTTAAAGTCGTTAAAATTTTGAATTAATTCTCAACATTCCCTCTTAATTCAAAATTTCAAGGATGGAGTAGTTAAGAAAAGAAGATGAATAAGATGGGATAAGATAAAGATTAAAGAATACGTAACACTCCTATTCTTTTATTATTAAACTTGGTTGCCTTATATAGATAAGATACAAACAACTAAAATAGATTTTTCAGCCACCAAATCTAGCTTATAAGATAACATTAAAGATAATCTAAGACTTATTCTAAAATAATCTAAGACGTATTCTAAAGGAATTTTATCAACTATAAAATTTTGAATTAATTCTTAACATTCCCTCTTAATTCAAAATTTCAAGGATGGAACACTTTTTTCCTAATCTTCAGAATATTATGTGAAGCACTTTTTTTCACCAATTCCTGTTGATGCCTTTCTCATCAACCTGCAATTATTGGAGCACGTCTCTCCAAACACTTTTTGGTGCACTTCTCACTAACAAATTTAAAAAAGATTTTCTTCTTCAGCCACTTCAACCAAATTTGCATATTCTTTTTTTTAGATCTGCAATTCTTTTGCAGATGACCAAATCTTTTGCAGTTACAACATTGAGGCTTTTCTTTGTGCCAACAATCTTTCTCTTCGTGACCAAACTTCTCACAATGGCCACATTGAGGAATGTTTTCTTTCTTCTTTGATGACGGAAGCTTTGCTAGATAAGCTCTCTCTACCATCTTTTCACTTTCTTGGTTTCTCATTACTCTTCTTTGCTCCTAAGCTTGAAAAACATTAATCAATTCTAGTAAAGTTATTTGACTGATATCTCTTGAATATTCAATAGATGAAATTTTAGACTCAAATCTTTCAGGCAAACTTATAAGCATTTGGTGTTTTGCCTATATAAGGCAACCAAGTTTAATAATAAGTATGTGAGTGTTACGTATTCCTTAATCTTCATCTTCTATTTTTTAAAAAATTCCAACATGGTATCAGAGGTCTCAAAGATCTTGAGGGACCTATGAGTGATTAATGTCTTGTAAGTTCAAGAGAAAAGAAGGGCAATGAGAAACCAAGAAAATGAAAAGATAGTGGAAGGAGTCTATCTAGCGAAGGTTTCGTCATCAAAGAAGAAAGGAAAATTTTCTCAGTGTAACCATTGCAAGAAGCCTAGTCATAAAGATGATTATTTTTGGCATAAAGGAAAGCCTCAATATTATAATTGCAAAAGATTTGGTCATTTGCAAAAGAATTGTAAATTTAAAAAAGAAGAACATGCAGATTTGGTTGAAGTGGTTAAAAAAGAGACACTTTTGAATTAGTTCAGAGAAGTGCTCAACAATGGAAAGATGTTGAGAAGTACATCATATAGTGAAGAGAAGTGCTTCACAAATAAGAAATTTGGACAGAAGTGCTCTATAGAGATAAGTAATGAGAGAAGTGCTCATGTTGAAGAATAGGGATAAGTGCTCTATTGAGAAGTTTGGAGAGTTGTGCTTCAATAATTGCAGGTTGATGAGAAAGACATCAACGGGACGATGAGAATTGCATTAATTGGTGAAGAGAAGTGCTTCACATAATATTCTGAAGATTAGGAGAGAAGTGCTCCATTCTTGAAATTTTGAATTAAGAGGGAATGTTGAAAATTAATTTAAAATTTTAGAGTTTTTAAAATTCCTTTAGAATAGGTCTTAGATTATCTTTAATCTTATCTTATAAGCCAAATTTGGTGGCTGAAAAATCAATTTTAGTTGTTTGTATTTTGTCTATATAAGGCAACCAAGTTTAATAATAAATATGTGGGAATGTTACGTATTCTTTAATCTTCATCTTATTCCATCTTATTCATCTTCTATTTTCTTCAAAAACCCAACTCTTTTCATCTTTTGTGCTTTACTGCATCTCCAATATGATTATCTCATATTCTACCTCTTAGACTCTCTCTCCTCTCTTTTCAGTTTCATTCATCAGAATATTGTCTTCTAATGATTTCTCGATGTCTTTCACCATTAAAACTTAAGGGTGAGCTATTATTGAATTGTTGGCAGCTATGGTACATTGTTTTTGTATTTTCTCACTTAATCTCACAGTCCCTCAAGGATCTAAAGTTCTGATATCATGTTAGAGTTTTTAAAAAAATAGAAGATGAACAAGAAGGGATAAGATAAAGATTAAAGAATACGTAACACTCCCATACATTTATTATTAAACTTGGTTGTCTTACATAGACAAAATACAAAAAACTAAAATAGATATTTCAGCCAACAAATCTGGTTTATAAGATAAGATTGAAGATTAACTAAGACCTATTTTAAAGGAATTTTAACAATTCTAAAATCCTAACTAATTTTGAATCATTCTTTCCAACATTCTCCCTTTAATCAAAGTTGCAGAAAAAAAATGTTGAGTTTTTGAAGAAAATAAAAGATGAATAAGATGGGATAAGATAAAGATTAAAGAATATGTAACACTCCCATGTATTTATTATTAAACTTGGTTTCCTTATATAGACAAATACAAACAACTAAAATTGATTTTTTAGCCACCAAATCTGACTTATAAGATAAGATTAAAGATAATCTAAGACCTATTCTAAAATAATCTAAGATCTAATCTAAAGAAATTTTAATAACTCTAAAATTTTTAATTAATTCTCAACATTCCCTCTTAATTCAAAATTTCAATGGTGGAGCACTTCTCTCTTAATCTTCAGAATATTATGTGAAGCATTTCTCTTCACCAATTAAAGCACTTCTCATCGTCCCATTGATGCCCTTCTCATCAACCTGCAATTATTGGAGCACGTCTCTCCAAACTTCTCAATAGAGCACTTCTCCCTTTTCTTCAACATGAGCACTTCTCTTATTATTTATCTCCATAGAGCACTTCTGTCTAAATTTCTTATTTATAAAGTACTTCTTTTCACTGTATGATGCACTTTTCATCATCTTTCCATTGTTGAGCACTTCTCTCAACTAATTCAAAAGAGTTTCTTCTTCATCCACTTAAACCAAATTTGCATGTTCTTCTTTTTTAAATCTGCAATCCTTTTGTAGGTGACCAAATCTTTTGCAGTTATAACATTGAGGCTTTCCTTTGTGCCAACAATAATCCTCTTCATGACCAGGCTTCTTGCAATGGTTTCACTGAGAAAATTTTCCTTTCTTCTTTGATGACGAAACCTTTGTTAGATAGACTCCTTCCACCATCTTTTCATTTTCTTGGTTTCTTATTGCCCTTATTTGCTCTTGAACTTACAAAATATTAATCACTCATAGGTTCCTCAAGATCTTTGAGAGCTCCGATATCATGTTGGGTTTTTGCCTAAGGCCGGGACTGATATTGTATATATAAATAGTGGATCGAGTGAACGTATGGTTTGATGGAAGTTTCCTATTGATTAGATTCCAATCATATTCAAATTGTTAGGGCAGACCAAAGAACCTACTACCATCATAGTTGTACTCTATCATCAGATCATTTATCGATTGTAAAATAATGCTTTATATCTGAACTTTCTAAACTCTATATATGATGCCTTTTAAATGGTAGCAGACAAATCTTAGAATGAGACTATAATAATGCAAATTTTACAACAATTGGCATCACAATAATCGACAGAGTTAATGCCTACGGAGTGGATCACGAATTATGAAAAAATTTCATACTCCTCATTGACATTCCATTCATACCACCACTTATCCAATTTTGAGAAATTTGAATGATGGAATGGTAAAGTCCATTTTCAGCAATATTGGATAAAAGCACCAAGAATCCTCTAAAATCTCTTCTGGAGGAACAATGATATGATTAGTCCAACCTTTTCCTATGAAGAAAGCATTAGCGGCCTTGTAATCCATTATGTCAACCAGATGGACATGAGATATATGTCAACCATGCCAATGACCATTTTGTCTAGGATGCAGATCCATCTATGTGCAATTACGAATTGTAAATGCTGGAAGGATGATGATTCTGATAATGATGACGACATCTATGTCCCTTGATGGAGAAAAGAGCCCAATATAAAGTCAAATTCTTCATGTCAACCACAAAAGAAGATCCAACCTAAGCATGATGAAGATGATGACTTGTGGCTTTAAATTGGTCTAAGGAATCTTAAACCTAGACCAAAAGACCTCTCCTATAACACCTCATATCCAATAATGGAATCCACATACCCAATGTTATCATAATCTTACGTACCTAACATTTAGAACTACAACATTCTCTACTGAAAACCTCATCATTCTAGCAATTATTATTTACTTTATAAAAATTTTGATAGAGTTTCCTCTATATGTACTTAAACCCTCCTGTAAGAAACTTTAATACACTTCTCATACATGTTACTCAACTATTCGTTTCTATGTCAAACCAGATTTCATACATAACTTTTATGTATTCATATATATTTCATAATAAAATCCTGTAAGATCCTTCATTTCTTTATATGCACATGTCATAACTAAAAATAAAATAAAATTTGTAGTATATCCACCTCTATATCTTTCGAGATCCTCTGTGTGACTCTTGTTTTGTAGTATATCCACCACAACTTTTTTCTAATTCTCTTCAAAACCTACGCGCGGAAAGAAAATCTACACGCTAAGCTATAGACTTAGTCGTGTTTAAACAATTCCATTTCTCGTTCAATTCAATTCATTCAACCATAATATGCATAATATATAATATTTTTCAAATATAATATCTTCATTTATTTCTAAGCATAAATAGGCATTTAAAATCAAGTTATGAAATATAAGCTTGTATCTATTTTAATAATTCATATCTAATTACATAATGATGAATAAATTGTACAATTTAATCATCAATCAATTAATATTTTCATTTAAAGTTCTTTAATTATTGGTCATGCATATATATAATTGCCCCAAAGTAAAATCCAACAGAATTGTATTACCGAGTTGGATAAGTGAGATTTTAAAATATGGGATTGGGTTCTTGGAACCATACGGTCTTCTTTTTTAATATTTATATATCGAGATTGAGCTCTCGGACCTATACAGTCTGGTAATATATATCATAATGCAGTACTACTAACTCCCTAATTAACATGCTAACCTTATCACATTCCTCCAATTCCTATCTATGCAAATCTAATTAAATTCCATTGGAATTTAATGATAAACACTCATAACTAATTCAAGCTATTCTATATTCGGCCAAAGTAAATGTCACTCTGTAATGTCTCCTTTTTTCCATTATTGATAATATAGTCCATATAACATTCAAGACATATTCATCTTACCGATTAGTGAAAAATAATAAGTATATCAAATTTCCAAATTCAACATATGCATGCCAATTGAAGGAAATACAAATTATAAATCCAAAATCTAAATTAATCACATATACTACTTCATTTATAATCCAACTAAATATTTTTAAGAACAATTTCATAAACCCCCAATTTTATTCAAGAACTATAAATTACCTAATACACAATTTTTAGGCAAAAATATAATTACAAGAACACATACCAAATTAATGTCCAATTCTTCAAATTAAACTTTCATAAGTTTCAATTTCACCACCAATCCCTTATTCCTTCTCTTTCTCTCTCTCCTTTAACTCGTCTTCTTTATCTTCATAATATTGTATAAAAATTTAATTTCATGCATTTTTTATTAATGCATGCAACTACAGCAAAATGTAATAAAAACAACAACAATTCCATTAACTTACGTTGTAAATTTTCGGGTACTATTTATCAAGACAACCCATGTACTTTTTCTTCATCTTTTCCCAAACTTTTTGTTGATATGGTGAGTTTAGGGACCCTAGGTTAATGATTTAGTGTTTAATTGTTGATTTAGGAGTTAAAGATAGAGAAAGTTGGCGTGAAAATGAAAAAATGAAAGAAAAATGGATAAGAAAGGAGGAGGCTTGTTCTCGACTATCTTTTAATCCATTCTTTCTTCTTCTCAATAAAAATACCCATAAGAAAAATATTAACATCACATAAAGACTTTAATTAATATCATTTATTATTATTATTATTTTCAAGTTTGACTTGCACCCTTTCTTAAGTCAAACTTTGACCACGGGTTAACCCTTGGTCAAACCCTCAAAATAAACTCGTGTTGACCTTAAATTTGATCCTCGGGCTATCCTTAAATAATATTATCTAATTCCAAATAAAATAAAGTGTAGTTTGGCTCTCGAATGTCACTATGGACCTCGAGATATACCATTCACGGCTTAAAAAGTAATATTCATGAAATCAAGATTTTGGGATGTTATAATTCTTCCCCACTAAAATAAAATTTCATCCTCAAAATTTACCTATGTCAAATAGTCGTGGATAAGACTTTCTCATGGTTTCTTCTAGTTCTCATGGTTTCTTCTAGTTCTCATGTAGCTTCCTCGACCTCGTGGTTCGTCCATAGTTCTTTTACTAGTGGAATTGTCTTGTTCCTTAATTGTTTTATATCTTTTGCTAGAATCTTCCATGGCTTCTCTTCATAAGTTAGATTTGGTTGTATTTTAATATCTTCTAATTTTATAATATGTGATGGATCAAACCTATATCTCCTTAAAATAGATACATAGAAGATATCATGAATCTTTTCCAAATCTTATGGCCATGTTAATTTGTAGGCTACTGGTCTCACATGCCCAATGATCTCATATGAACTAATGAATCTAGAGTTTAACTTACCTTTCTTACCAAATCAAAACACTTTCTTCCATGATGAAGCTTTTAAGAAAACCTTATCACCAACAACATATTTAATGTTCTTTCCCCTTCAAATTTGCATATGATTTTTGACAATCAAAGCAGCTTTCAACCTTTCCTTTATAATCTTCATCTTATCCTCGATTTCCTTTATCAATTTTGGACCCACGATCTTGCTTTAGCAAGTGTCGTGCTTGATGTGGGAAATAAGCTACGTGTTGCTTAAGATTGTCGCCAGTTTAAACCGAATATTCAGTAAGCACTAATTGGGCTTTCATGTAACATACTCAAGCCCGATTCTCTTGATGCCGGATATGGTTAAGTTCGCTTTTTTAAGAGTGAAAATAGGCTTAATTGAATTAAACTTGAGTTCAAATTTTTTTATAAGTTCAAAGTTTTTTTAAAATTAGATCAAAGTTTTAAAAAGTAAATTTTTTGAACAAAATTTATAATAAATATAAAATTTTCATGCTTTAAAATTCAATTAATTTTTAAAGAAAAAATAACTTCAAACTCGAATTTCATTAAATTTAAGGTGAAATTTTGTATTTTAAACTCAAAATAATCCTTTGAGATTATAATTTGGTGTATAAACTTTTGTATTACCAACCCTCTACATATAGATTTGATACAATTTAAAGTTAATAAAATAGTCTGAATTAATTGAGTTTTAGATTAAGTTTGAATTCGAAATGTTGATTTGACGTAGAATCCAAAAAAATTAAGTAATTTCAAAATTTTCAAAAAAATATTATTTTTAGTAGTTTAAAATAAGGCTAATGTTTTAAAAACTGAACCGGAAGTTAAACTGTTATGACAAAAAATTAAGTCGTTATGTTAAAAAAGTTCAACCTGTATTAAGTTGTCATAAAATTAACTAAAATTAAATAAAATTTAAAATTTTAAAATATGATTGAAAGAAATTGTAATTTGAAGTTTAATTAAAAATAAATTGTTAAATTAACATTAATTTATTTGTTTTAGTTTATAAGAACTTATTAATTTATAAATATTGGCCAATTAATTAATACATTGACCGGTTTTTAACATCAAAAGTTATTAAAATAAATTAAAACGAAAAGTTAAAAATTGAACCGTAAAGTTGAACAATTCAAAGTTCTTACGGTTAAATAAGCTAGCCAAATGATTGAGTTTTTTAATAATTGAATAAGATTGAATTTATTACCATAAATTTAACCTTTTACTTTAAGAGTTGAAAAATATTTAATCTAAAATTAGTTAGAAATGCAAAATTTTAGTAATTATAAATACTTATTGCTTAAATTATTTTTAAAAGAGAAATACTTAATTGAAATTGTAAATTTTTAATTAATTTATCAATTAATTAATTTTAAATATTATGTAATTTATTAATTATTACGTATTATTCGATGATTTATTTAATATTAATCGGGAAAATATGAAGCTTGGGCACGTGGATTTTTAAAAAAAAAAAGTGCTTTCGGTTCATTTCTGACTATTGATCATGAAACATGCCACTAATCTCCAAAATCCAAAATCAGTGACTCTTCTTTACAACGTTTAAAACACAAGTGCAAGGATTTACACACAAAGTCGTACTAGTTCGTTTCAGAATCAGTGTCAGCTTTATGTCTACCAGTTGCCTTAATGTAACAGAAAACCGCCACCAGAAAAGTGGTGGCAAGACCACCTAAGATAACACCACCTCCTGCAACTGACTTGTCCGTATGATGATGCTTCTTCAAGTGGAACTCCTGTGCTTGAACGCCGACATTCTCTTCTGAACCTGTTTGGTCCAAAGAACCAGCTTTTCCGGTAGTTTGAAGGTTCTTCAGATCAACCTCCGGTGCCATAGATGGGCTCAGAATCGGAGAAATGAAAGATTGAGCAGTTTCCTGAAGATGGTGCCCTCCAAGTTTCCTGTTTAGTGGTGTTAAAGCTATAGAATGGTCACTAGCGCCTATGGCTAGACGAAGAAAACTATTAGCTAAGACGATGCAAATGAAAAGGGTTTGAATCATATTTGGAGAAGACGAAGTTTTGCTGAAGCGATAGAGTACAAGTAGAGTGGACGCTTCAGGCAATAGTTATGCATAATATATATATAGAGTGGATCGAGCGAGCGTGTGGTTTGATGGAAGTTTCCTATCGATTAGATTCCAATCATATTCTACTCTTAAATTCATGATCTGCTGGTTATGGAGTTGTCTGCCGAATGGAAGAAACAGAGGGAGATGCACGTGGAAAGCAGTAGACTAATTGAAATTACAACTAAGAATCCAATCAAGGGAACAGGATTTACAATGTGTTTATGTGTTTAAGAGTTTCAATAATGGATTCGATCTGGATGAGTTTAATTACTAATATTGATGTAAAGAAATGGTTCAAGGTCATAGTTTGGACACCTTTCTCAAGGAAGATGATGATGCTTAGAAGAGTGCTTAACCTATAAGACTTACTAGTTGTTAAGAAAAAAGAAAAAAATTTATTTCATATATTCCAAAATAATATAAGTTCATTTTTAAAAAAATTTAAATTAATTTGTTAATTTTAAATTAAATCAAATTAGTATGAATCGTATTAATTTATTATGGTTAGTTAGATTCGGAAAAAAATGGCTCTTAAGTTAATCAAAAGACAAGTAATTCGCTTCGTAGAAACTGGTCTTAGATTAATCAATTTGCAGCAGAAGTTCTAAGTTATGTTCCTTTCTTTTTTGTCTCCTCAGGTCCTTCTGCTCCCCTGAGGTGGATCGATACACCATTTGTAGCAGTCAATTTCACCTAAAACGTTTGAAGAAACTGAAATTAGCAAAAGGGGTATCGACATGAATCACAAAAAAGAAGCACATCATCAATATCAGGAGACCTGCTGCCTCAGGAAGTTTATGCAGAAAGGGGTTTGGTACGAATGATTCAGGAACAGAACTTACAATGATGTCTGCGAATATCATTATACATATGGAATGCTTCTAAAACACCAGACACGACATGGGGATTCTAATTGTAGGAAGCAGACAAAGTTTTAAGAAAAAGTTAGAGTCAAGAGACAGTAACAGAGTTTTATTATTTGATTAAGGAGTAATTAGAAGGTTGATGTCAGGTTCTTGTCTCTCCATTATGAGTCATTATTTTCTAAACCTGAAGTTGCTTGATGTGGACAGCTCAGGAATTGGTGGTTGTGAAACTTAGTGTTGTAAAAACTAGGTGATTTGCATGTGCTCAGAACTCTGGAAACAGGCAAGAAATAGCCTCACTTCCTAGGATATACAGCCACAGGCAGCTCAGTCTGTTCCCTTACAGATAATTGCATTAGATCCATCTAAAATCAATAAGCATTTTTCAACTTAGTAAGCTTGGTTTGCTGAATTGGGTGTAAACTTATTGGATTAGATTAGTCTAAAGTTGAATGAGTTAAAACTTGTGACCACTCTTAATGTTTATTAATTTGTTGAGCTAGATTTTCTTAATTGGGTTTAAGTTTGAGTTTAGCCTTAACAAGACTTTTTCAAACTTGACTAATTTAGGAAAATTAATGCGTCGGGTCGCTCCTAGCCCGGCTCAGCCCGACTCACGGGCCTATCATGGATTGACCCACTCATAGCTTGATAGGCCGCAGGATCGAGCCACGAGCAGACAGGGTCAGCCTGGCTCAACCTTATATTTTTTTAAAATAGATAAAAACATCATTTTTTACTTTACAGTCTGGCTATGAGCCGAGCTGAGCTGACTCATGTTTGGGCTAATCTCGACCTGTGGTCTAATCAGAAGAAACAATTTTGACTTGTAGTCTAGTCAACCCAGGCTAAAATCAAGCTTGATTGAGTAGGTCCGGTCAAAATTGATATTCCTAAACTAATTATAGATAATTGAATTAGATTGCTTAGGCGGGCTCGGCCAACCTTATTTTTTAAGAAGTAGGCAAAAATTTTGGCCTGTGATTCAATCAACTTAGGCTAAAATTAGGTTTGGTCGAACCATTTGGGCCAAAATTAACATTCCAAAACTAATTATAGATAATTGCTTAATCCATCTATATCAATAAACATTTATCAACTTACTAAGCTTGGTTTGCTCGATTAAGCTTAAACTTGGGTTTAGATTTATAAAACAAAATTGGACTAGACCCATGAAAAGTCAATAGAAAGACAAACTTGCACCAGCCGGGAATCGAACCCGGGTCTGTACCGTGGCAGGGTACTATTCTACCACTAGACCACTGGTGCTTCGATGGTTAAAGCCAGCAAATATAAATGTTTGAACCAATTAAAAAAATCAGATGTAGCTAAAATCAGAACTTCTTGAGCGTTACTGATTTTCTCCTTCGCTGTAGACCAATGGCTCTCCCACTTCCAAACAACCTCTCGTTCTCTAAATCCCTATTATCTTCAACCTCACTCTCCTTCTCCAAGCTCTCCTTCCACGAGCCGCCTCCCACTACTCGCCGGACTACCGTCATCCGGATGGGTGGCGGCCCAAGAACCTACCCCGGCGGCGTGTCCAAATGGCAGTGGAAGCGAATGCAAGCGAAGAAAGCAAAACAACTCCTCAAAGCTCGGCTCTGTCGCGAGAGACAAATTTACGAGATGAGAAAGAGAGCTGAACTTAAAGCAGCAATTTCAGAGCTTGAACGACCATGGGAGGTTGTTAAAAAAGCTCCCAACTTGTTCTCTGTTAGTGCCGATGAACAAGTTAAGGTTTTGGCCGACAGGTTTCAGAGACCGGGTGGGTTCGACATGTGGTCGGAGAGAGACGGGCCTCAGTTGTTTGAGACTCCTGATGGGATACCCTCTGCTAGGTTTTTCCCTAAAGGGGTTGTTCATAGTATTAAGCCTTACGAAAAAATTTCTGGGCTTGGTGATTCTGATGAGGAGGAGTTGAATTCAGGTTTGGAAAATGAGAATCAAGA
>JANZLD010517163.1:0-25792 GCA_026413575.1 Erythroxylum carthagenense
AGTTAGTCTGAGATTTCACTATACTCTTCCAACTTTACAAGTATTCTTTCTACACTTGCAGAGCCTCTTCAGGTCTCTCTCATAAAGTATTCTTTATCAACTGTATTAGCCTCTCCAGGCTTTAGCCTTCCTTTCTCTGTCTAAGAAGAGTATTTTTTTAGTTTTAGGTTACAGATATATTTGCTCACTTCTTTCGCACTTTGAATACAGAGTTTTTGCTAATGTAAAAGCATTTATTGTATTAGTCTTCGACCAGAACTAGTATTTATAGCCTAAGGCTCTAACTATCTTTTTAAAAACTGTTTCTTAAATCTTTTAGAAACTGTCATTAGTTGAGTCTTTTAACTAACTCAAACTAACTAATTGTCTGACGTTCTAGAATATCTTCCTTTTGTATCGTCTAGAATAATGCTTCTTTTTTACTACGTTTCGTCTATTATTCTGCTTCATCTATTATATAGCTTCGTCTGTTGTTGCGTTTCATCTGGTGTCGCACTTCGTCTGGTGTTGCGTTTCTTCTGGTGCTGCGCTTCTTCTGTTGTTGACCACGCACCTTTTGAGTTGACTAAGTGTTACTTACATTTTTCTGCACACTCAACAAATTTATCAAAACAGTTCATACATTTCTAAGATTATTATTATTTGATTGTCATCAAAAATCAATAGAAGTGATGTCCTCCTGAATTAACATAATTAAAATCATATTTCTTCAAGAAATTTGTATCCATATGTCTCTAGTTTAACATAAATCAAAAATAATCTTTTTTGGATATCTACAGATAAAAATATGGCCAAAATTTCGAAGCATGTTCAGTGAAAATACTCCATTTATCATATTCCAGCACACTTCATCATTTTCATTCTAAATTCATCAATTAATCTTTTCTGAATAAATTCAGATGGCCATAATTTTTTTTAAGAGAAAGAACAATGTGTTAGGAGTTTGTTGGTTCAAATTTCACGTCATTTGAAGGTCGAAAGAAGAAGTTATGATCAAAAGGATGTTCGCAACTGTCGCGTATGGTCATGATCGTGCTTATGCACAATCGTGCACTGCGAGGCGCTTCCTCATTGTCACGATCATGCACGAGTTGTTAGCACAATGTCAAGCATGATCGTGCATTGCGAGATGCATCACTAATGTCATTATCGTGCTTGTGCACGATCGTACATTGCCTCTTTTCTTTTCCAGATTCACAAATTGCAGACTTTTCTTCTCTTCTTCCTCACTTTTGCTTAATTTACCATCTCTAACTTATATTCTCACTATTTCCTCTTCATTCCCACTTCCATTTTAGCTCAACTTGATCACAAACAAATCAAAATCCATGAATAAACACAGACATCAAAAATAGAACATCATTCATGCATGTTCGTCATTTTCTACACTTCTTTATTTTGCTGCAATCTTTTCATTCATATTTTCATTGATCTTTCAAACTCAAAAATCATTTCAACACTATCTTATGACATATTAAACATCAAAACACACAACAAGACATTAATATTCACGTCCTATATCCACGGTGTACATGAGAATTGACTATTTTCTCATGATCATACAATGTCAATTAATCACCATATTTATCTCATATACCAACAACTCATAAGGATTAACAGGATGCTTACTTTTTAAAACTCCAAATTCTTCAAAATATCAAGAAGTCCTAACTTCTCATACAACCCACGTATATCATCATAGAGGTTGAAGGGTTAGGTCTTTTAGTAACAAAATGGAGAAGAAAGCAAATCTTGAAGAAACAAAGTGAAAGAGTTAGACAAAATCAACATGATGAGGGTGGGATGGAGAGAAGAATGGGAAGATGAGAGCAAATGAATAAAATGAAGAAAAGAAGCAAGTGTCATAAATGACAAATGAAATAATACTATGGTATTTAATTTGGGTAAAAGAGTAGTAATTGGCTCCTTAAAATTTATTCAAAAGTCCTATCATTATATATTTTAGAATCTTGGATGCTAAGGGTAGAGATAAACTTCCACTTTCTGGACTTCCACGAATTCAACACATTTCTCTTATATTCTTGGATTTTTTAAGCCATAAATTATGTAGCTAAACATTTATTGGGCTATTTTTAATTGTTGGCTAAATTACTTTTGGGGCCAAATGTGCTTAATTATTTTAGGGTATCAACAATATCTTATTATTAGAGAAGATCCAAAAGAGAGTTAACTGTTGGAGCAAGAGAACCTTAAACTTTAGGTTATAATGCGATTGACTCGTTACAAATATTTTAGTCATCACATATCTTCTTTTCCAAATGATTCACCAAGGTCTTTTTTTTTACAAAGGAAATAAATACAAGATTAACTCATAGCTCTGGAATATGACGGTCCCTGCGCATCTCTGTGAAGAAGCTCTTGGAAGCCCAAAGGAAGCTCCTAAAGGATATGGAGACCCAGACATAATAAGACTGCGAGAGTCGCCAGGCTGTCTGTGCACTGATTCCCTTCGCAGAAGACATGTTGAAATTGTACCTCCCAAGCTCAGTGTAAAAGGCCTCGGATTTCTGTTACCAAAAAATTATCCTCAGTCAGCACTATGTGAGAGGCAAAGAGAATGTTAGTGACCTCTAGAGAGTCCACTTTAACAACAACCCGTCAATACCCCAGGTCCCAGGCCAATGTAAATCCTGAGAAAACACCCAAAAGTTTTGTAAATAAGCGCGAACCCCACACTAGTTCTCATGACAATCTCTAATTAATAAGGAGGCTTCATTGGTTCAATAGATCCATCACTTCTTCCTTAGAGGCAAGAGTTATAGGGAAATCAAGATCAACACAAAGAACATATGGTTTATGAACTAGATTTCGAAGTTAAGGGCATCGATAATAAACTGCTTTATATGCAAAATTGGGAATAGATAATCAACCTCCTTGTAGTATGATGAATAGATCGAATAAGAGCCCTATGTAAGACAAATTTATTCTCTACTCATGCCCGCCTATTACCTGCAACTTAAAAGTTAAATCTTAATAAATGGCAGTGAGTGAGAAACTAATCTCCTAGAGTTTAATGCAATCATCCTTGACAGTAGACCAAGTCAAGATGGAGAGGATCATTATCTATGGGTCGTGAATGGGAGTGAAAAATTCACAAATGCCTCATTGAGAAGGTACTTGGGCCCATTGAGCTGACTTTGCCTTAAGACATAATAGTTTGGTATAGAAAACAATTAATTAAGGTGTCATTCATTATGTGATTGGTGTGTAATGGGAAATTGGGTACATTGGACAAACTGAAGTTTATGGATATAGGAATCAAACATACTACCTTCGCAAAAATGGCTAGAATCTGTTCAACACCGCTTCTTTAGGTGTGATTATTCAGCATTCATCTAGTATGGAATGAAAGCACTTTGTGAAATCTTTGTCATTAGCCTCTGCTCCACTGCTTCTTTGGACTTTCTGATGAGTGATAGAAGATCAAAGGGTGACACAACTATCTGGTACATAACTTGTAATTACGTCATGTATTATGGAGGGAAAGGAACAACTACGTATTCAGAGCTGAAGATAAACCAAAGAAACAGATATTCCAAAAACTTTTATTGGGATAAGAAAACAAATATGATCCAAAATTCCCCAACATCAAAATTGGTTGGTGTAACACTTATGTTTAGCTAACTCTTCATGCTCATGCATGGGGCTACTTTGTGCAAGTAAAAATCTTAGTTTGTAATTTGCATATATAGAATGTTGTAACCTTATAAACTTTGGTATTAATATATTTAATTTCCAACCAACGGTACAGAAAATCTTTATGCTTCCATGGCTCTGCTACCAAAATCTCTTATGATCATCTACCAAAAAAAATCTTGTTTTTTCTCAAAAAAAAAAAAAGATGATCTTGTCATTTAAGTAAATACATAATAAAGAATTAAAAACCTCTTGGGTTCATCATCTTTATTACCATGTCCTCTTCACCACCGGTATTTTAGTCCCTTAATCAAGATTATGACTATCTTTTCTCAATTAAATTCGGTTAATTGGTTCATCGGTGCAAGACTCATTTTGCCGATTTTTAGTTAGGAAGCCACCAACCGAGTTGACCGCCCATAATAGCAATTAAACTTTGACTAATAGGCCAATTATACGCATTTATGTGATTATATTTCAATACCAATGGAACAGAAATTAAATTAAACTTGCAACATTCACATGGAAAAGTCATTGCCCTCTTTTCACCAACAACCTGTGCAGCTTTGACAGGAGGCAACCTGGAGATATTAATGAAAACATGGATTTTTTTTCCTTTAATACATCAGAATTTATTATTTTTAGGATTGATTCTTATAAAGTCTCCAAAAATATATACACGCAAGAGAAATTCCCACAATATATATGTACAAAACTAAGGAGAGTTCAATTTAATAGAAAACAATTGGTTCAACAACCATAACCAACAAAAGAGAAAATCTCGTTCATGATAACAGCCTCCTCATCGGGTGGAGAAAAGACCTGAGTTCCCAGTCCCCTATTCCAGGAGAGTTTGTCAAAGGTGGTAGAGCTTTGATAAATACCAGTACCCTGTTTCATACTCCCCCGTACTACATTGGATGGACTTAGATTAGGAATCTTGAGATCAAATTTGTAAAAAACTCTAGAATTAATGAAGTTCTTAGTGCGATTACATGTTCTTTTGGGGAAAAAAAAATAACATTAATCACGATTTATTTGTTTAATTAAAAAATAGCATTAATCAAGAAGGAAGCTCATAATCAATGGACGCTGAAATCTGGATGAAACAAGCGGTCCTTTCCCTTATTTTTAAAATTTGTTTCCCTAATCACGATTTATTTGTTTATTTAAAACATCCCACTTCCTGCATTTTGTTTTGTCTCATTTCCTTTTCTCGAGTAGTAATTATTATAAATTCACTTGAAAGCTAAGGATTAAGTCACTTAGCATGTGACACATTACCAGAAAGTGGAGAGAAGAGACGACTGACCCTACAGCCGCTTACTTGCCCCTTCACACTATGTATTTTATATTAACACAATCCATATTGCACAACGTGATTTTATTTTCTTTTCCTAAATTAAGATAAACCAACTTGTTAATATCAGATTTGAGGTATTTCCAACAATAACGGAAACTGTCAACCGAATATGTAGCGATTAAGACTATATTCTTTTACCTAAAAGGAGCAAGTTGAGTCTAATATAGTGACACAAAGCAGGTACAAGATCCTCTGTTCAATATTATCCTGTCTTATTCTGTCTCATGAAATCTTAATCATTTATTTTGCGGAACTCACGTGAGCTTCACGCGAGACCTACATGAGACCTACATAAATAAATAACTGAGATTCATTGGACACAATAAGACAGAATAATATGAAACAGAATACCTAGACTCAACGAAGCATACCACGCCATATCTGTTGTTTATTGATAAAATGGCTCAGTGGTTGCCCCTCCAACTAATGAGAAGCCAACCTATTATGTAATACTGCAAGCCTCCCTCCCTGATCTACCTAATCAATTAAGGTAGTCTAAGTCACGAGTCAACTTAATCTATTCTTATTTTGCAAGGGTTCATCAATATATGTAATTTTTATAAAGAAATTAAAGTTTTTGTTTTTTAAAACTAACTTGTCCTTTTTCTCAATGGCATATATAATTATACCTATCGAAATAAAAATCATCAAGTACACCACTTGTCACATATGTATTGGACACAATCAAGCAATTCAAAAGAAAGACACAGTGAATACAACTTTGGCCTACTGTAGTAAACTGGTCGACGATTAATACTAAAACCTTGGGCAAAAAGACATAATCCAACTAGCAAGATATTGCAATTATGGCGTAAATGTAAGGTTGCATCATTACAACTTATTTAACTGTATATCATAATTTGAAAATTACTACTTATTTTCTATATATTATTTAGTTAGTGTACAATTTTTTTTTATGATTCAGAAAATAAATGATATTTTTAAAATATAAAATAAAAAAGTCAAATAATATAATATCTAATTTACAGAGTATCTTTAATAAATCGACAGTCCTTAATATATTGTTTTATGACTACTTGAACCTTATATTTTATTCTTCTAACATATCAAATATATATGAGAAGAAAGGTATTGTGATCATCTCATCTCAATGACTCCAAATGATTTCAAGCCATCCCAAACAACTCCATCACTCACATATTATCTTTTTTCAGTTAGCCTACCTGTTCATCCAAAATAAACAACCCCATGAACTCCTCTAACCTACCTTGAAACCTGGAGAGATAGAAAAGGTGAGTCATCAGGATAAAGAGGGGGAAATAAAGTTCTCTACACACTACCCTCACATACACAAAATTCTTCTCATTGTTGAAATTCTGCTTTCATGCCTATCTCTCTTTCTTCAATGGAAGATAACAACACAAGAATTCCCCTATGCAAGATCATCAGAAGATCAATCTACACTTTGCTTCAGAATTATCACTACTTCACCACCACCACTGCTCTTCTTGCCTTCCCTTTCTCCGCCACAATTCTACTCTCTCATACCTTTTTTCCCTCCTCATCTTCTTCTCTCCTACAATTAATTTACAGTCGCTTGGAGGCTTTCTTTGAAGCTGCAGGGTTTCCGCGTTCCTCGGGATTCTTCACCCTTATCAATCTCAAGCTTTCTCAAACAATCTCTGCCAATATTTTCACTCTACCCTTTACCTTAACTTTCTTGTTGGTCGCAAAAGCATCCGTAATTCAAGCTCTCAATCACCACAAACCATGTTTGCAACCTTCGTTCTCTTCAGTCATATCAATCTTTAGCCATCTATTTGTCACCTACTTATGGAACTCTTTCTTGATTATCTCTGCAAATGCAACAGCTTTCTGTGTCTTGTTCTTTATTTTCAGCTTTCTCGAAGGGCTTGGTTACTATACACCTACTTGCCTCCTCTTCCTGTCAGCTTCTGGAGCCGTTCTATACTCGATCATTCTTGCCAATACACTAATCATATGCAACCTGTCTTTGGTCTTGTCAGGTTTTGAGAAAAGTGGTGGCCACATGGCAATCTTAAAAGCGTGCATCATGATCCGAGACAGAGCTTCGACGGCTTTAACAATCACACTCCCTGTGAACATGGGCATGGCAGGAATTGAAGCTCTGTTTCAATACAGGATCGCAAGGAGTTATTACCATATCAGCGACAAGTCTGGTATTTTGATGGGTCTAGAGGCTATGTTAATAGCATATATGTACTCAATTCTTATCGTTCTTGACACAATCATGAATTGTCAGTTCTACAGAAGTTGCAAGGCAAGTTCTTGCGTTGACCAAGAATGGAAATATGCTTACAGGATTGAAATTTCAGAGGAAGATAATAGAGGGAATTTGAGTTTAAAGGTCTCTGAAGAATTTCCATGAAGTGTCAAATTAACATCGTAATCAAAGTCAGTACATATACAGATGGCGAGCAAAGCTGAGGGAAACAATGAAGATTTTCCGGGTGCGATTGAAATTAAGCAGGAGATTTTGTAGAATTCATCTTGTTTCCCACTGTTACACCATTGGATATTGAAAGTTCTCTTCCGTTTATGTTTCTCAACAGAAGCATTTTCATTTGTAATTGGTAAGAACAAGGCGATCTTTTTTTTTGTTAATAACGGGAATCTGCGGTGGGTACAATTAATAGTTTGCAAGACAAGTCCTGAATAAAGTGTTTAGGAGACTTTGGTTTCACCTTCGTTTTCTTTTTTTTAGTTTTCTTTCTTAAAAAATAAAAATTTATTTCATTGAGATTTTTTTAAAAACAAATTTTTATTTCATAGGCTTATAATAAAAAATAAAATGATTATACTTTCAGATATTTAAATTTAACTAAGTTAATATATTGCAATTCAAAATAGAAATTATTAATAATTAAATACATTTATTCATCAACTCTATATAATAAAAGTTTAAATACAAACAAAAACATGTGAATTTATTTTGATTAAATAATAAAAAGATGTTGTTTTAAAAGTATAATAGTAAGATTATTTACAACAGCAAAATATAAATTAACGACAACTTTTTGAAAGTAGAAACATTCCATATTTATTTAACAACTTAATCTCGTTTTTAAAACATAGATTAAATTAGAATTATATTATATTATATTCTAGTATACTTGAAATTTTAATTTCTTGTAATAATTTATATTCGTATAGCTTGATAAAAAAAATTACGTATATCACATTAATATATTTTTACTTCTTCAAATTATAATTGAAGTACAGAAAATCTTTCTTTTAAAACATTGGAAAAGCAGCACTTGAGAATGATCTTAACATAAGTTAATGATTGAAAATCAAATGACAAGTTGCTAAAATCAAACTGTTTGTCTGAAGAGATTAAGGAATTGAATCATTGGTGTATTCCCAAATTAAAGAAGGAAGAAATATTTTCAAGTTGAAATTCAGAATCAGCAACATCAAAGTTGACTTTGGAGCCATAAATGTGACACCGAATTCTATATCGCAGCAACCTAAAATAATCTCCAGTTTAGTCTGGCTGAGGACAACATGGCACGAGCAGCAATGTAGTTTATAAGCAACTTGACTACTTGAGAGGGTAGACAAGAGAAGGACTTCTTGATGATGACATTGCCACTCTGTGAGAAATGAGGCAACAACATCATCGTAAAGCTACAGCAAACTACGTTCACGTCATCATTTCTTGCCTTTCTTATCACGACTATTTTGTTTTATAAATATGGATGTAAGCATAGAGTAACAGTGATCTGAAATTCCTTTGATGACCCACTCCACTCTTATTTCAATTTTTAAATTACCTTTTCTTTTCAACTTTTAGGCACAGCAGATGCTGATGTAATGCTTCTTTTTCTGAAATTTATAGTTGTTTAGAATATTTTGGACCTAATTGAGAAGGTCTTAATTGGGACGTATTCCTCTGTCCCCAAATACCCTAACCCTCCTGTCCCCTTTGTATCTCAGCCATCCATTCATAAATGAACGGCAGAGATGCAAAAAGGACAGGGAGGCCAGGGTATTTTGGGACAGAGGATCTCAAGGCGTCTTAATTAGGACCAAGTGCGAATGTATTAATTGTCCATTCAAATGATGGCTTACTTTATCTGGAGCAGAGCCAACTTCGGACAAAACAAAAGAAAACAAGAATTCTAAACATCCAGCTTTACATGGCAATAACTTTATACAACAATATAAAGAGTGTTTCCTTGTACATAACAAAAACAACACTCTCTTATTCCAAGATATCCAATGTGCAGTGCAGACTGAAGCAAAACAAAAACCACAAAGAACAGGTGCTGTTTCCGCTGTAAGGCCAGAACATTGCATTATAAATGATGGTCTCAGAATGTGAAATCTGTCTTCCTATCCTTCCCAGAAGAATGTAAATTAACAGGGCAGTTGCATTAATGTAAATCTCAGTAAGAACAATGAGTAGAAATTGGAAGTAAGAAATTTTAATCTGCATCTTATATTAAGAAATTTTAATCTGCATCTTATATTTTTCTATGCTATCTTACAATTACAGAGAAAGTAACCCGTCTTCTTCTACCCACTATATCTGAAGCTGAACAACAACTATACAACAAACTTTTAGACGGGGATAAATCAAAATCTCAAGTAGAAAAAACAAATAGCCATGGAAGGGGATTGGGTCTTATGTTACAATAAAAAAGAATTGAACTCTACCGTTAGGACAAGGGGTTAGTGCTTTGTACAGTGTTTCAATGCTATCAGTGGGACTTCTGTGCTTTACAGAACCGAAGACGCATCCGCTCTGGTGCTGAAAAAATTGTGCCCAAAGAACGGCTAAAGTCAGAATGCAGATCAACTACTTCCATGAATAACTCAATCTTCTCTTCGGGTATTGTATTGACACCATAAGGGTCTCACTCGTTACTTCATAGAACATGTGATAAACCTGCGCTGCTCACTCAGCATTTCTAACTCCCAGACATTTTCGCATCAAATCAAGCACTACGGCTTAAATTAATTGAGCAATGTCATCTGATATAGTGTGTGTACCGCATGCCTTAAGCTTTGCCAGCCTTGAGGAACAGCTTTTCTGCTACATCTGCTCAGTTTCTTAGGGAAGTCCTTTTACTGCAAGCAGAAGCGATGAAGTGCAGCATCGAGCACTTTTGACTATTTGTCAGCAGCAATTTCACTGTCATTCACTATAAAGTATCACAGCCGAAGTGTGCTGCATATGGAAGCTCAAGTGTCTATACCAGAGAAGAAATGCATTCACGTCTCTTTTGCAACCTTGGAGAGATTTATTCCCTTTGCCTTCTCCATTTCAGCCTCCTTTTCAGCTTTTTTCTTCTCCAATTCAGCCTGTTTCAAATTTTCCTCATGGGCTTTCCGAAACAGTCTCACAAAATTTAGAAGAGTCGATGTAACTGCATTCACGATTACAAAGACCATGCTAAGTAAGCTCTATACCTACAAAATTATGAACAGAATAGAACAGAACCATTCGAGTACAAGCAATAGTACCACCTCTTGCCCTCTCTCTCTCTCTCTCTCCACATCCTTGTCAACTCTCAATACTCTTACCTCATGGCGATTCAAAACCCACCCAAATCAAATCCTACTTACAATCACTGAGAATCTTCCAAAGCCTATATTCTGTTACAAACACCTAAACTACCTTTCCCTACAGTGCTCAAGTCAAAATACACAATCTACGGAACTAGTTTTAATTTCATGAACAATGCAATTAACTCAATTTTTCAGAGATAAACCTATGTAGGAAAGATGACCAAGAAAAGGAAAACAAAGAAAACAACTAATGCAGCATATATTAATAGTATCGCAACTGGAAATAATACTTCTAAATCCATCAAAATAAATGAGTACCTTGCTCAAAAGGGCAGCGAGCAGGATCCTCACCAAAGTATAGTGCTAGGGCATCTGCATTTCTACCCTGTCAGCATAGAAAAACAAATTAGTGACACCATGAAAATCAGATATAGAAGTTATTATGCCTAGGATAGTTGGAAAATTACCACCACAGAATACAGATTTGTCACAGAAGCCACCTCTGTCTCAGCAACAGAAATGAATTCCTTCAATGTCTAATAACAACAAGAACCACATTAGTTGCAGAATAAAATGCAAATGACAGGTAAATAAAGAGATAAATGAAACAGGAAAGAAGTGGATGGTGTAATGGAAGTAGAGGCTACTCAAACAAAAGAAAAATACAAATTCAGAATCTTATCTTTGAAAGGATAAAATTTGAGAAAAGGTTTTCACAAAAGAAAATCAAAATTAGCTCTAAATGCTCATACAAAGAGAGATGAAAAATAGAAACAGAAGGAAAAAACGAAGATAAATACTTGAGCTGTTTAACTAAGCAAAAAATAATAATATCAAATTTTAAAAAAATGTCTGAGAACATAAACTAGCTAAAAATTAATATGTACCTTACGAAAAACTTCAGATACAGGACCATCATTTTCTGATGCTGCCAGCTCTTGCTTTATCTTCTCTAAGCCCTTGATTATTGCTTGCATTTCTTCTGCCAAAGACTTCAATTGTATCTGCAAGGATTCAACACCATAGCCTTAATATAATGCTATTGCAGCCTCTTATTGTTACAAATTTAAGACAGGTCTAAACCTTAGATGCAACTTCAAGGCTTCCAAGGTCAAGGTGAAAATCTAGCAATGCTGGTGATTTAGCAGCAAGCACCTGAAGGGATGAAAGAACCAAACTTTTAAGATGAAGATAAATTGAAAACGAATATTCAACTTCCAAATAGAAAAATGCATCAGGATTAAGTGTGCTGAGAGAAGCAAACAAAAATATCTTTGAAAAATCGGCTTGTGACTTTTTGCTTCCTTCTGTAGGACAATGAACAACATTTATATTACCTAACCTTTCTGGAGAATTCATTTACTTTCAACAGAGATGAATACAGAATGCTGCCCAGTGTAAAAATTTGGGCCAATATCAGCATCTATTAGCTCTTTTCTATAGTTTGTGACGTAAAGAGATGGCATTGTTATCTGTGATTCTAATAGCAAAATCCAAGTTTGATCAAAATTCTAGGCTAATACAATTGCGGGTTTAATGATACAAAATATTCCGTTGATGTTTGAGTTGAGAAGCAGGAGAAACTTATGATCTTTTTATGGAATCACTCAGAAATCAAATCAAGAGTAAAACTTACATCCTCTATTTCTAACTCCATAGAAATGACTGTTAGCAGTAGGAGATTTCCATAATTAGCACTTAGCAAATAATATCTGAACAGTGAAGCTACAATTCTGTCAACTGAATTTGCTGAGTTATATTGATTGATCTGAAAAGTGCTAATATAGATTGACCTAAGAGGTGACCAGCCTTGACCAAGAATTTTTATGCTAAATTGTCTTTGTATCTTTCCAAATTTCAAGGTCAGAATCATGATGATCTCATTTCACAAATTTTATCTCTAGAACAGTTATTATGCCATATAGTTTTCCTTTCTGAGAGTCCACCATCGCAAGTAAACTTACAAGAAGTAGTCAATGAGTTATAGATTGCTTTGGCTGCATATAGAAATAATATAAATTAAAACCATAGAATTGTAGTACCTTGCAAAGATAATGCATGAGCGTCATCTTGCTGTTTGAAGCACGAGTGTCAGTGAGTTTTAAAAGACTATCCAACTTGAATCCAACAGCAGAACCTTCACAATTTGGATACGTATCACAATAGTACCAATGAATTATGATTTTCAATGAAAAGAAGACAAAATATTTGAGCATTAGTGAGTAAAGAGGACAGTGTTTCACATACAATTCTATCAGAACTTCAGACTTAAAATTTTTTTTGGTTAGTAAATATTGAAATCAGCAGGCCTATATATAGAAAATAACATAATATTCACACAATTCATTATTTTACTTCATCAGAGTCTAGAACTGGAACTTCACAGTTTGTTGAGTGATATGGTTTTACTTTCTAGCCGTAGGAAAATCTTCATATATTCCTAGATAGAATAAACACAACTCTTAGCAACTCTTGAAGCAATAATTACGCCACTGTGTGCAAGGGCGAAGCTAGAAATTTAACTCTGGGGAAATGTTTTTAAAACATAAAAGTTATAATAACAAAATAAATATTAATTCTCAAAATAGATTAAACATATGTTATAATTGATCCTAATGAGTTCCCATATTTTGTAACAGATGTATATATTTTTTTATTGTGAACACCATGGAACCCTATAATTTTCAATGCAAGTAATTAAACCAAAATTATGATAAAATTCTTCCTTTAACAAAAAATTATTTATACTTAATAAATAGTATTATTATATAAAACACTAAAATATTTTTATTGAAAGAATAAAGTTATTCGAAGATTATAACTCTTCTAATTTTCTGCTAATTAAGAATGTGTGATGTTATAGCCATGTTTATTTGAATAAGAAAACCCACTACACTTAAATATGAATAAGAACTACAATTAATAAAAAAAACTTGTAAATAAATTTAGAGGAACAGTAAAAATAGTTCAAAAGTAAAGAACTCAGCAAGGTAGAAAAGAATTTGAATGTGTGAACAAGAGATAACACATTGGGAAACATCATTGAGAGTGAGGGAGCATTCGGAGAGAGAGAGAGACAAAGGCGTGAAATATTATGTTTTTGTTATTTCATTATAAGTCTTAAGAAGTCAGAATTTTTTAAAATCTTATTATCTTATTAATATATTCTTATTTTTATAAAAATATGAATGGTGGGGGTGTTAGTGGAGGCCTTCACCAAGAGATCTGGAACATAAATATATTCAGTTATTAGTCCCACCATAACAATGCTTCTGAAGCAAGGGCGGAGAAGGAACCAGGGGATATGTTCCCACTCACCCATCTTGGCTCCGCCCTTGACTGCATATGAGCCAACTAGGAACTTCAATAAGTGCCATGAAAGAGATGATGCATACTGAAATTTTACCTAATAGTTTATCTTGAACTCAGTAGCATCCTAAGACAATACTGAAGACCACAAGAACACGATCCAATAATTTGTTAAAAGTACAGTTCTGTACAGATCAGCATGGAGAAAATCTTATAGCATGTGAAAAGATAATCAATAGACATTTCAGTACTTTCCTCACTTCTTTTGAACCTAATGATTTAATTATCAAACCTAAAGATGTAAAATAGGATCCTATAAACATTTATTTAATAATATGAAACTAAAAGTCTCTCCACATGTTTAGAGCAACATTATGGACAAATCTACTATCAAGAGATAAGCATCACCTTTTTTATATCAGAAGAAAAAATTAGGAACCTGAATCACTCACCCCTTGCAGTGCCTTGGTTTAACGTATTACCAAGATAAAGAATCTTCTTCATTATCTCCTTCAATTTGGAGGAGTTCCGAACCTGATATATGGATAGTATATCAAAAAGAATGAAACATACCGTACAGAATCTTTGATTTCATTGTCCAGGCATACCTCATCACATGCAGAGTTTACAGTATTTAAGCTCTTTCTAAATTCTGAAATCTGCAAAATTAAGTCAACACTATAAAAGTAGGAAAAAGGGGGGGAGGAGAAAGAAATGTCTTATTAATAGCAGATCAGATTAACAATACAAATACTGCCAAACCTGTGAGCTGAATTGAATCTTGAAAGAAAATACTCTTAGTTTTGACTCAACCCGTGGCACTTTCATCAGCTCCAGAAAATACTGAACAAGTAAATATATAAAATTCTATTTAAAACTTAATCTTCTAGTTAAGTAAATTAGGAAGGAAGGTGCACAATATGCACTTGGATTATAGAACAAATGCAGCAGTCTCAATGAAAGAAAAATCTCTAAAGCAAAGGGAAAAGGTACAAAATAAGAAATATAAAAATGCAAAATAGGCTAGGGATTGCATAGGGAAAAAGAAAGCAGAGAAAGCAAAATGCGTAAAAATCGTTGTAATGGACAAAGTAGTTCTTCAAACACTGACAAAAACATGAAAGGTGGATTTGATTGAACTTAATTTATTGAGCATATAGTTATTAGAACAGTATCTGCATACCTGTTCACATTTTCCCAGTTTCTCTTTGTCACCAGTGTAACCCTGTTATTGGATGAAGGTATCAATGTCACACATCAGATATTGGCCTCAAGAATAAATCAATATGAGCAAAAGCTTACTATAGTGTCTTCAGAAAGAGGTCATCCAAGTGGAATTGACTCCACATGGTATACCCAGGATCAGATATATCAATATTTTGAGTGAAAGTTCACCTTGAGAAGTTCCATCTCTTCCTTAGTGGGGCAGAATTTTATAAGATTTTCTACTTGATCAACATCTAATACTGATTCATCCATTGCCAGCACCGCAGCCTAATAATTTGCAGGTAGTGAATTTAATTAGAAAGTTGACCATACCTAGTTACAAAGCACAATAACAAAAAGGAAACAAATGACATATATCACAACCCTTAAGAATAAAAATTTTTGGACGATCATACTAGTCAGTTTTTAAAACTGTAGCTTTCCCAATATGACAATTAAAAGGAATAACAATCTTATATAGATATGAAATGTGGAAAATCTAGAAATTAAAGATGTGTTAAACCTCCTATCTTGTTGAATATCAGCCTGGAATTACAAAATTTTGCAATAAACACAATGTAGACAGAACTAGTGCCAAAAAATCTGTCAACTTCCCACACTTTTAATTACGATAGGAGCACCACTCTTTCCTCTCTCTCTCTCACACACACACACACAGTCACTTCCCCTGCTTAATACTTTCACGAAGATACATATTAGTATCATCTTCCTTTGCCGAAGTTCAAACCTAAGCTTATACAGATTGAGATCAACCGATGGAATTCAACCAAAGGAAAATAATCTCCAAATACCTGAACAAATAGGCCACATTCCTTTGCAACAGAGTCAATTACAATTGCACAGAAAACATGCCTAACAAGTCCTATTAGAACTTGAAAATAGTATCAAGAACTCTAAAGGGGTCAACTTTCCAGTTTAACAACCAAAATACACAGCTTACATTAAAGATTTACTGAAAACATCATTACAAGCATATTGATTTTCAGCAAAGACGTATAATCAACTGGTGACAGATAAAGAGAGGTTTCCATCTTACCATCATGTCTGAAAGTGGCATCTTCACTTTCGTGAGCATTATTTCAGTGTTGTTAGCCCTTCTCAGGTCAATCTAGACAAAAACACAAGATACCCTTAGGACATTAACAAAGTCAAATTCTGTTTTGCAATGCATCAGAGAAATAAATTATTTCATCAGCATCATATTGCAAATTTTCTTGTATCTTGAACTATCAAAAAACAATAAATGATTTTTTTCATTATTCAAACACCCAAAAGAAGAAAAAGATGAAATGTATAGCAAAGCCTGGTACCATACAAAGATAGAGAAGGAATCATAAAGATCTAATACAGGCACATACACATATATTGCCAACACTTTCCTTAATTTTTAATATGGTAGTTATCAGACTACAGGCTTGATTTGAACTATTGATCTTTTTCATTCGAATCCCACCTTGATCAGGGCTGTATTCTGCAGTTTGTAAAACCTACATCATAGAATTGAAGTCTTATCTCTTGCAATTCAATACTCTGTAACTTCTAAGTATAACTATAACTCCAGTCTACGATCATAATTATTGGAATCCTTAAACTTAAATGGGATCTATGGAATTCTAGGGATGCTTGTACCTATTTTTACTCTTATATTGGGTGTTGAAATTGGATGCTCTGGATCTCGAAATGGAAGATATGCTGCTATATGTTAATCTAATGTTTGAGTTCGGATTATTGGTATACTTATAAACGTAATTCATAAATAATAGCTCTCTAGTAGAATACATTTGACTGATGAAGATGAGGATAACGAAAACTCAATTATCAGACGGTCAAATGGGAATCCAGCCTAGTTCAGCCACAAAACTTCGAAGTATCTATGCACAAGCATCTGAGGCCTCCACACAAAAAGCTACACATGTATTGATTTTGTTCATAGCCTAACTATTACCATATCCATCCATAGTTGTATGTTCGCCAAGACAACCAACCATAAAAGCTAAGAAAGCAACATAAGGTTTACTTGAAATAAAGGCAAATAGAAAGCACCTAAAATCAAAAAATGCAAGAAAAGGAATTAAAATAAAATGACACCAGAATAACACAACACTGAACAGAAAAGTGAGCCACATGTAACCTAAACTCGTGAAAGGCAACATGGAGACCAAAGGATTCATTTTAAAAGTACCAGGTGAACTTTGTCAGTTTTTGATCCAGCAGATTTCTGTCTTCCTCCTTTACCTCCTGAGTCAGCAGGTTTTGGGACTGTGGCAGAAAAAAGAGTCTCTAGCTCCGACACATCAAATTCTGGCGCACTGAAGAAAATGATACAACATCATAAAGGAGAATCATAACTAGTAAGGCTTGATAATATCACTCCAAGAAAATATTATAGCCATAGAGAATAAAAATCTAAAAAGGAGGATTCAAATAAAAGAAAATCTACAGTACATTTGGGGATCTCCATGTCTTTGTAGTTCTTCCCACAAGCTTCCTTGCAATGCCCTCGTCACCTTGCTCCAATGCAACGGTTTTAAGGAAGATCTTTTGGGTGCTGTTCCAACTGAGGCACGTGAAAGTCCACGACCTCTTCCGGCAGTAAGGCCTCTTGCATCAGCACCTTTGGCACCTAATGGTGGAGGTGGAGGAGGTCCACCACCTGGAAGTCTAGGTGGAGCAGGAGGCCCAGGAACATGAGCTCCAGGAGGAGGTGGAGGAGGTGGCCCTCCATTTAATGGAGGTGGAGGAGGAGATCCACGGAACGGAGGTGGCGGTGGTGTTGGGGCTCCATGTCTAGGAGGAGGTGGTGGAGGAGACGGGGCACCACACCTTGGAGGAGGTGGTGGTGGAGGTGCTCCTCGTAATGGCGGAGGTGGTGGAGGGGGGGTTCCTCGCAATGGAGGAGGAGGCATGTTGTTCATTGGTGGAGGCGGCGGTGGAGGTGAAATTCCATATAAAGGAGGAGGAGGTGGGGTTGGAGGAGCTCTACTTAAAGGTGGTGGTGGTGGTGGTGGTGGCGGTGGTGGGGTGGGTTGTCCAAGCATTGATGGTGATGAAGGCTGACTTCCACGTATATGGGGAGCAAGGGGAGGAAAATGAGGAGGAGAGGCCTCATATGCAGAAGGCGGCGGCGGCGGCGGTGGTGGTGTTGGTGGAGATGGTGACCCAAGTCCAGGCATCAATGATGGTAAAGGTCGACTTCCACACATAGGGGAAGGAAAAGGATGAGAAGCACCATAGGTAGAAGGTGGTGGTGGTGGTGGTGGTGGTGGCGGCGGCAGCGGTGGTCGAGGAGGCGGAGGCGGAGGCGGAGGCGGAGGATAAGGTGCAGGCGCAGGTGGAGATTGAGGGCTATTGCGTATAGGTAGCGGTGGAGGAGGTGGGGGAGGTGGAGGTGGAGGTGGAGGTGGAGGTGGAGGTGGAAGAATACCTAGTGTAGATACAGATGGAGGAGGAGCAGGAGACGGCGGCAATGGGGGTAATGGTGGAGGAGAAACACTTGACATGCTGGGAGAGGAAGATGTAAAAAGAACTCCCATTCCAAGTCTTGAAATAGTAGAATAGGAAGGAGGTGGAGGTGGAGGTGGAGGTGGTGATGATACTGAAGGTGGAGAAACAAATGTCATAGGGACAGATGAAGTATTCTCAGACTTCCATGGCAGTGGAGGAGGAGGGGGCACTACAATCCCAATATTTTGCCTCGGAGGTGGAGATGTGGAGAGTGGTTGAGGCATATGAGGATAAGGAGATGTATGGTCTGAAAATGTCTCAATAATTTTCCTACTAAACAATGAGGTAGAGTTAGTAGAATGTCTTGGAGGGGGTGGGGGAGGTGGCGGTGGGGGTGGAGGTGGAGGAGACACAACTTCCAGACTAACAGATGGTGCTGGTATAGCTGGAGAGGAATTGGGATCACTTGAAACCTGATCTCCATGAGCAGGAGGAATCGAAGAAGATTTGGCATGAGTAGCTGCTTTAGAATCCTTAAAAGAAGCAGCAATAGCAAGAGCAGGTGGTGCGCTATTATACCTTGATGGTGGATATACAACGTGCATTGAATTAGAGAAAGGACCTTTATTAGGAGGAACCCACCGGGGTACAGTATTTGGCTTTGCTAGTTTTGCATTATGAGTTTCTTGTTGCTTCGTCTTTGTTTTGGCCATAATTGGATCTATAGCAGGTTTTGCATTTTGTGTAGCTTGTCTCCTAGGAGGAGGGAGCACCACTTTCTCAGGTTTCTGTCTACCAATTGCAACACTTAACTTCTCTGGTGGAGCCTTGGGTTCTAGCTTCTTCTTGGTTGTGGTGTTTTCTGCATCACCTTTATCTTCCATATCCTTGAATTCTGCATCCGTATCTTCACTTGCTTCATTTGTTGTTTTGGTACCCTCCACACCAGAGGCAACCAGAGCATAATCTAACTTAGTATCCCCATCATCCACAGTGATGTCTTTCACCGGATCAAGATCATAATCCCCTTTGTCAATCACCCTATACTTCACATCATCAACTGCAATATCCTTCACTTTATCAACAATAAAGCCCACAGTGCCATCCAGTTTGTGATTGCTTTCATCAGCTGCACAGTCTTGGAATGAGTGAGGTTCCACCTCATCCTTCCAAACATCTTTGGAATCCATGTCAACAACCGTACTGCCAGCATTGACATGAGTACCATTATCACCCTTTGTTTCCTGTCCATCTATTAGATTCGTGAATATCTCATCCACCTCAAAAAATTCCTCGGGTGAAGCAGATTCTGTCTCATTCGCATCTTCACCAGCCACAACCGTAGTGACACTAGCCAGAGCAGCATCAGCATCGACAAAAAGAACCTGACACAAATATGAGTATACATTTATCAAACCTTCAGATTCAGAAAAAGGCATGGAAAATCACAATTATTTACCTCTGCCCTAAATTCCTTCGGAAATTGGTCCTTCGCATCCCACATTGTGTCAATTTCATCCCGACTGAGAATCAGAATATTTGCCCGCACAAATGCTGTATGGAACATAACTCTGAACATTATCTCTTCTCGGACCAGATCTTCATCCAAATGGATGCACTCAAGTACAACATCACCTTGAATGCGGCACCGAATATCTATTTTGACCAGCACACACTCTTCCTGCAGATGAAATTTAGGAGCAATAACTCATATTGTGGCGAATTATACCCTAATTGAAAATTAGATGACTTGAGTATCACCTGTGCGTAATGGCGAACATGTTTTTTCATCTTTGAGGTAGAGAATAGAAGTTTTGAAGTTCTATTAGCTGTTTTTAGAGGAGCCTGCCCATAAATGCGTACAACTGGCCTACAACCTTTTCCCCCTTCAAACAATGGAAGGGCTCTAAGCATCAAGCAATCTAGAAACAAAGGTGTATCTGATGGAGGCCACTCAGAACCAAAGCTTCTTCTGGAAATATACTGGAGATATCTATGTTGAGATGGCTGTGGATTTAAAGGGGACAAAAGATGAAGAAGTTCCTTAGGGGCCTGCTTGTAGACCATTTCAAGAGTCTTCTGCTCTCCATTGTACTGTTTCCGGTACAACAAAAGACCAGCAAGCATGAAAGCAAGCACAGGCCATCCTCCTCTTTCACAGTGCATTAAAAGCACATTTTGCTGCCCCTCCAGTGACAACCAACTTTCACTTGATCGAAGGAAATGGTGGATCATCTCCAGCGGCAGCGTAGGACATCCTTCATATTGTCGGGGGTATTCCATAACTGTCATATCATACTGGGATAATATGTCTGAAATCTGACTCCGCTTGTCCCCTTCTCTAAAGTTAAACACCATAAAGGAAGCATCAGGAAAATGGTCTTGAAGTTGTGCTACAATACCACCCACGTACACTTTGTACTCATCTTCATCCAACACATCACTGGAGAAGCAACAGTCAAAGACTGCAAAACAATGAATTTGATAAAATGAGACAACCTGCGGCTAGTATTCCTCTTGACTGTTTTTCATAAACATGAATTCGTTTTTACACAAACTCTTAGCTGAATCAAAATTCTTGAAACGCAATCCAATGAATCAACTTTTCCCAACCACTCCACAACTCTGCTTAAGCTTACACCTTCTTGCCCCAAACCCTAACCCCAAAAGAATCCCGGAAACCAAATACTAAAACCCGACAACACTGCAATTCTAGACACATTTGCTTCATTGCATTTCCCAAGCATACAAAAGGGAAAAAAGTGTTAATGGGGCATTGCCATTGTCACCGATTGCTAAAAGGATCTCCAATTTGAGTTCTCAAAACCCAAATTATCAATTAAATCGCCAAACCCACATGAATTCCCAGAGGGATGAATAACAGGAAGTCAAAATTCAGAAGCTAAACAAATAATGCAGGCCAGAAAGCCATATAATGAAGCAAGGCATTACACATTTTCCATCCAATTCCGCTGAAACATGCAAAATGTAGGAAAAACAAAAAATGGGGCACACCTACCATAGACCCTCTCAGAGATTTCGAGAAGCCGATCCGGTGGTTTCCGGTAAAAGAAGCGTCTGAACAGCGCCATGCGATGGCGCTGTTTCTCCGCCGATTGAATCCAAACCGTTGATTTGGAATACCAACCAACGGATCACAACTTGACCTCAAAAACACAACTGCAGATCCCTGGATTCTCCAACTCAATCAACCCAATTCCAAACCAAGTATCCCATTATGGATATATCATTAAAGCTTACAAGAATTAGAGAAAAATTAAAAAAGAAATTAAGGACGCAGCTCAGGGAAGAGAGGGAGAGAAAAGGAAAGTTGGCCACGCAATTGAATAATCAATCAGAATAAGTAAAACCCAATTCGCATCAGAAGAACATTAAACCAACCCGACGCAAAAAAAGAAACTTCATTAACAAATTTTGCTACCAATAATTGAATAATACACAATGCAAATGAAATGAGGAATTAGAGAGAGAAAGAGAAGCTTGATTGAGATAGAGACAGAGTACAAGTGACAGTAAGGATCAAAGTGAAAGCGATTAGGAATGAATTTCGAGAGGAATGAAGTTTTACAAAAGATTTTCAGTTTTTACTTTCTATTACCAAACAAAATTGGACAGAGAGACAGAGAGGGAGGAGAGAGAATCGCAGTGGACTGCATAAGAACGGATCCAAATTCATTTTACCCGATTCAACCTCTTTCAATTTGGACCATTGACACGTGTCACACGCCGACAAATATTTTATTACATGTCACACACCTTTTCTAACATTTTCACATTCTGAACACCTTCCCTTGGCACGATGTCGTATGGGTTAGGTCGAGTGTTTGTAGTGTCTTGACAGTTCTTTTTTTTTTGGATGAAACGTAAATAACATATCGAATCAAAAATACGTGTACATTGATACTTAGGCCATAGCCTGATCAAAAGCTGTAATCAAAAAGACATCAAATTTTCTGGTACATCCGAAATATCAAAAAGTAGTAAGTTCTATGGATACAATTTATTTAAGATCCTATACATAACTGTTTTAATTTTGGAGATTACATCTAAGCTCGTAGCTGAGGCAGACTCTAGCTGTATAATATTCCTAATCTTCCATACCATGTAAATGGTATACATGAGTGCAAGTCTAGCAGCTTTGCTTATGAGACGTGCTCCAGTTTAGTCTTTCCGAATCCATTTGATAGCACCAAATAACATAAACATAGTTCGAATCAATCCCATGTTCGGTCTATCTCCAAAAATATTAGGTTATCCTTTGTTGACAATCTATTTCAAAGACTAAGATAGGCAACAAAGGAGGATTTTGGAGGTATGTATTGCTTCCATATAAATGTCATCCATGGTTTTCTTGTATGCTTGACTCTCAATACTTCATAAATATTATGTGATGAGAGGATTCCATTTACACATAACTTTTGCATGCCATACTCTATTTCCCTTCGACCTCCTAGCTTTTCCATCAATTTGTCCCGAATTAATGCCAGTTTTTTCAACAATGGTGAGTCACGGTTGTGGGGTTCCCAGTCCCAAATTGATGTGTCCTTCAAATACACTTCATGAATCCATCTTACCCTTAATGAATTTACTTTGACATGAATATTCCATAGCACTTTGGCCAACAATGTCGAGTTCCATTGCTTACAGTTTTTCAGTCTCAATCCACCCTCATCTTTCGAAATACATATATTCTCCCATGCCACTCTAAAGTGTCTACCACCCTATAGAACACTCTGCATATGGAGGTTATCCTCTTCAAGATGGTTGTTGGGACGGGGAATGCTTGGAGCCAAAAAGAAAGCACCCCTTAAATGATAGAATTTATAAGTTCAATTTTGCCCACACATGATAGGGATTTACCATTCCATACATTGATATAGGCCTCTACACATTCAAAGAGCACAGAAAATTAGGCCACCGAGACCACAGGTGCCAAAGGGACCCCTAAATATTGAACAGGAAATTTACCTGTAGGGTAATCCACCATCTGCATGATATTCTCCATCTGATATCCACATACCCCCACTAGGTAAATATTATATTTTGACACATTTACCTTCAGCCTGGTCAACTGTTTCAATTCATTCAACACCTTTAATAGTATGCCTATACAAGTGGAATCACCTCTAAAAAAAAGCATGAGGTCATCCGCAAAGTCAAGGTGAGTAATATCAAGTTGTTTACACTTCGGGTGGAAGTGAAACTGAGGCCTTGCAATTCTATTTTATAACAGTCTTGAGAGATACTCCAGCCTAATTAGGAATAGTGTGGGTGACATTGGGTCACCTTGTCTCAATCCCCTTCGACCTTGAGCATGCCATGTAATCCTCTATGGATTGACATCGAATATATAGTAGTAACGCATTCCATAATCCACCGTATGAATTTGGTAGGGAATCCTAAACCTTTCATCACATCCTCAAGAAATTCCCATGCAATAGTGTCATAGGCTTTTGTAATGTCTAATTTTATCATGCATCTTGGTGAAATTCGCTTTCTAGTATAACCACGGACAAGTTCTTGCATTAGAAACACATTATCAAGTATGTTTCTACCTGGCACAAGGGCGGCTTGGGCTGGATCTACAATTTTTCCCACAACCTTCACCATGTGCTCATTCAGTATTTTAGTGATCAGCTTGTACACAACATTCAAGTAGGCAATTGGTTTAAAATCAGTACCTTCAGTGCTGCCTTTGTCTTTGGAATGAGGGTAATAAAGGTGTGGTTTATCTGTTTCAGCAATTGACCAGTGATAAAAAAAAAACTCCTTCACAGTTGAGATTACATCTGGCCTAACCTTTTTCTAGTGTTTTAAAAAAAAAACAGAAGTGTATCCATCCGATCCCGGGCTTTTGTCATTGCCTATGTCAAACATATCCCTCTTGATCTCCTCTTCCATATTTGGAGCAACCATTGATTCCTGTGTCTGCTCATCTAAGACCAGTCCATTTCTGACAACATTTATATCTAGCCTATGTAAGGGAGCTGAAGTGCCTAGGAATCCTTGGTAGAATCTCAAACAACAACTTGCCAGGTTCCATCCTCCCTAATGATGTGAGAAATGGTATTTTGCTTTCCTCTTTTCCTAGCTACTTCATAGAAGTATTTGGTGTTTTTGTCAACCTCTATAAGATGCTTACATTTGGCTTTTTATTGAAAAAATTGCTTCTCTGCATCCAGTAGAAATTCAGCCTGCTTCCTCTTAATCTTCACCTCTTGATTTAACTCAATATCTTCAGGCGTATTAAGGAAGGCCTTATATAATGTTTGGAAAAGCTTTGTGCCATCTTAACTTTACTAGAAATGTTCCCATATGCTTCAGAATTTAATGTTTTCAGAGGGTGTTTTAATGCCTTTAGTTTCCTGCACAAAACATATTGGGTTGTCCTCTCCACTGCCACCTCCCATCTATTATCAACAATATCATGAAACTGAGGATGATTAAGCTACATATTGAAAAACTTGAAAGGTTTGTTTTCCTGGCAGTTCCATTTGGTTGAAACCCACTAATACTAGACAGTGGTCTGAATCTGCTTTCATTTCCAAAAAATGTGTTGAGCAGTTGTAACCCAAATGGCTCCATGCTTAATTCAGGAGGACCCTATCCAATTTTGCCCATAAGTGATTTTTGTGCTAGGAGTAGAATTCCACCTGCTCGAGGCATCTGCCAGCCCAAGTGCCAGTCTGAATTCTAACAAGTCTTTGAGTAAGTAAGCTAAAGGAGGCTGACAACCCAGCATTTCCCTTACAGCACATACACAATTAAAATCTCCCATTATGATCCAAGCCATAAATGCATCCTCATTCACTTCCATTAGCTTCTGCCATAATTCTCTTCTCTTTGTGACACTATATAGTTCGTAGACAATTGATATTATAATTATGACCTGAGATATGCAACATTGAATTTTAACATGTATGTATTGTTCTCCCAACTCCAGCACATGACATTTATAAAAAATGGAGTTCTAGATAATACAAATTCTTCCCCTTGTGATAGCACAAAATTATGACAGTATTTCCAACCATTGAATCTGTTATTCATCATCTTACTCAGACTATCAATAGATAACTTTGTTTCAAGAAAACTTACATTCGTGATGCCTAAGGAGGTTGACAGCATTATGTTATCTCGAGGCCTTATTTAGGTCTCGAACATTCCAGCATAAGAACATCACTTTTCACTTTGGGGGGTCTCCCCCCTCTTGTCCCCTTTAGAGCTTCAGTACTGCTATTTCTCATTTCCTCC
>JANZLD010517586.1:0-14599 GCA_026413575.1 Erythroxylum carthagenense
CTGGCAAGCACAACCTTATATTTTGTTAAAAAATAAAAAAGAATGTTATTGTTTTGTACCTTCTAGTCAAACTACGAGTCAAGTAACCTGATTAGGCTGATCAACTCAGGCCAAACGAGGCTAATTTTGCCATTCCTAAAGGCAGGATACCAATGGAAATAATAATAATAATAATTAAATAAAGAAACAAGAAATAAGGAGCTACAAGTTGGAAGGTTAAATCCAAACAAATAACAAACGAAGAAGAAAAGCATGTGGGGACAGAATATTACTTTGTAGATTCCGTTAATGGTCGGTTGTCCTCGCATTTCTCCCCCAGCAAACTCTAGCTAAGCCAGTTTTTAACTAGATGTTAACGATAACGATTTAAAATATATACATAAATCTCATTTCTTAATTCTTAATTATGTATAAGAAAAATATTATCTTTAATTAGTCTAATTCGATAGATAATTCCAATAATATTATTTATTCTTTATAAATTATGTTTTTATAAATTTATGACAAATGGTCCATTAATTATTTTTAACAAATCATTTCAATTCTTCTTATTTGGTTTCAAAAAATTCTTAATTATATATACAAATCGTATTGTCTTTTAATTAGTCTAATTTGTTAGATAATTTTAAATAATTTTTAATTTTTTAGATCATTAAATTTTATTTTATTCAATTGTATAAAGATGATAACTTTATATCAAAATTAAAGATGTTTAAAATAAATTCAGTTCGAATAAATATGAATTATTTTAAAAAAATAATTAAGAAATTTTCTTATTTAAAAAATTGACATAAAATTGTAATATTTGTGTTATTCTTTTTTATTTTAATTTTCTAATTTATATTGAATTTATAATACATCGTGGAGAAAAATGATGAATAGCTTTGGGTCTGGTCGGACGTCGGAGACCTCGGATTCGGTCGGACACTTCGTTTCCTACCAATATTTTGCTGTCTTTTTTTTTTCTAAATAAAAATAAATTCCACATACTCAACAAATCAAAGATTAAAATAAATAAATAAATAAATAAAGGAAGTACGTGCAAGTCATAGGTCCATTTGCGCTTGCGTATCTCTCTAAGTTCCTCTCTCTAGATTTCTTACGTACAAAACAAAGCAAACAGCTCTTTTCTCCATTCCTTCAAATTCTCCACTTTGATTCAAACTATCTATGTGTCTGCAAATTGACCAACCAACTTGATCGAATTTCTTCTTTCTTTTTTGAATTCTGTGTGTAAGATTGTTGCTAGTTGGTCAAGAGTGGAGAGACAAAACGAGGGGCACGTCAAAAGAAGGAAGAAGAAGAAGAAGAAGAAGACCCCGAGACTCTCGGGGAGCACTGCGAGTCATAGAGATAGATCTAATTCTGGGTGGTATGCTTTTAATTTCCTTGGATTCTTGTTTGTTTTATGGTTTACTTTTGTTTCTTTTTTGGGTTTTCCTTTCTTGGTTTTGTGATCATTTGACTTTTTCTTCACTTTCTCTTGTTCGGTTTGAATTTTGGTGTCCCAATTGTTAGTTTATGGTCTTTGGATATCCGGTTTCACTTTTCTTGCTTTTGCTTCTGGCTCTCTTTTAGTTTTTGGTTTATGGATTTCTCAAACCCTAATTTCAGTTGGTTGTCCGGTTTTGGATTTCACTTTGGTTTCAAGAACTCATTTTAGTTCATTTTGTGCGGGAATAGACAAGAGTGCTCGTCATGATACAGTTATTGACTTTGGGGGGAGAATTGTTTAGTTTTATGATGTTTAAAGCGTAAGATGCTTCACTTTAAGTGCTAATAAATGAAAAGTTACTCTAGGTTTTCTTGTGCTTGTTAGATTAAATTCAATCTTACTGATTTATCTTATTCTGCTACTCTTTTGTTTTGTTGTGATTTTTTTTTTCTTGTTAGCTGTTACACTGATCGCTAGTGATTACTTCATTTTTGATTTGGGCGGGGATGTATTAGGAGTCCCTTGTTATAGTTGCAAAATTTTGGATCTTGAACGTGGAATTGACTGTTCAATTTGTTTCTTATTGCGTACTATTACTAGCTTAGGGGATCGATTATCATTGCTTGATTGTAACATATAATTACGACGGCTGCCTTTGGATTGATTGGTGTAACAGTGATTGGTGCTTGATGAATCTGTGTCACAGCTTCCGTATGTGTAATATTTTGCCTCTAGTGAATTCTCAGATATAAACAAACGCGAGAATCCTGGATAACCTTCAATTGGGTTACCATCTAATGAAAAATACAAGTTTGTGAGCACATTAAGTATCTATTTTAAGTATTCTTTTTGTTCCTATCTTGATCACTTGATATGCTCTGTAATCGTGTTTTGTAACTCTCCTCATTACTTTTACTTGGAGCATAGATCATGACTTATTTCACAAACCCCATTTTTGTTATAGTCCAAATGAATCAGAGTGTTGTTTTTGGTCATTCAGAATGGTTTTGTGGGTAAAACCTTGCTTGAAGATAGGGTCTACTACTTTCTTCTCATACCAACTTACGCTGAGATATGTACAGTTTTGATTAATTGGGTCTTCTGGTAGAATTGTCACATGTCCTAATTGTTGAGGATTTGATATACTTTTTCTCCTATTCTTTCTACAATGCAATGTTCTTTGATAGTCATAGGCGATGATACAAGCATATAATAAATCTTGATTTCATTTCTTGTGCTTTTTGCTGAATTCAAGCTGCTTGGATACAGATGAATAACATATGTTTCATCCTAGTTCGAGTATGGTTGGTCAAAATTCATTAGTTCATGGTCAGTATTTAGATTGTGGTGCTTCCGAAATGGACCCTGCCAATGGAGGGAATGGTCTCAGCAGCAACCCTAGTCTTGCATCAAAGCAACGATTGCGCTGGACTCATGAACTTCATGAACGTTTTGTTGATGCGGTGGCTCAACTTGGTGGACCAGACCGTGAGTCTTGTCAAAATTTCACTTATCTTTGACCCTTGATTTTGGAATTTGTATTCTATTCATTAGCTCTCGTTACTTTATTTTTGTCGAGATCTAACTTATATGGTTGAGAACTGCCAAAAGGCTACTGGCGCAATGGTTGAACTCGCATAAACACAAACGGAGAGACTTACAAGAGCACATAATTGTTATAGTATGCGTACGATAAACTATTTCCATAGGAACTCGTCACTGCCTTCATCTGAACTGCTTTTATGATGGTACAGTTGTCATATTGGAAGTAGAATAAAGTTAAGAGGATGACTGGGGTGAAGAATCTTTAATGATATACAGTAAGTAGAATAAAGTTAACTGCATGACTGGGGAGAAGATTCTTTAACGATAACTTTGTGGCATGGGTATACTGGATTTTAGTTTGAAAATTTCCCACGTACAATTTTTATTTGTAAGTACGTGATCCTTTTCTTTTCTTTTTCTTTCTTCCTCCCCAGGTGCTACACCCAAAGGTGTTCTTAGAGTCATGGGTGTACAAGGGCTAACAATATACCATGTCAAAAGCCATTTACAGGTTCTTTAATTATGATTCTTGTGTTATATACATGATTATATAGTTCCTTTTTTTTCTTGAGTTCTTTGGAACTGCCAGTTAAGGTGCCTAGCATATTGTATCCCTTTGTTGATTCTTCTAACTTTTCTCTCATGATAACTCCAGAAATATAGACTTGCAAAATACCTTCCGGACTCCTCATCTGATGGTAAGTGCATGTGTCAGTCACTGTTATTTCTGTGTGGATTTGTAGAAATATGTCATGCTAGAAGGAAATGTGGGTCATGGCCGGACAACATAACGTGAAAGCTAGGGAAGAATTGAGAAACAAAATTTTGACATGCCATGACCTCATATAACTTAAAACTGGAATGATTTTAGCCTCATTTGTAGTCAACTAGTGATCATTATATTATCGAAATTTCACATGAATTATTGAAAAAAAAGTCACTCGCACAACATGCTTGCTCTGTTGTCCATCAGTAAATACTTAATTAAGAGGCTTTTGTTTTCTGATCCAATTATAAATGATATTGCAAGGGAAAAAAGCTGACAAGAAAGAGACCGGTGATATGCTCTCCAGTCTAGATGGTTCATCGTAAGTGCATTTGTCTCACCTTTCTCTTCCGTCCAAGATGATCATTTGCTTAAATAGTAGTGTAAAATCTTGGAACTTTCGAATGGAGAATTTTACAATTTCACCATTCCATATACAGCAAACGAGCAGGAAATTGTCACCCATTCCTTGGTTCAGTCATCCTTAGCCCAAATCTGAAGTCTTATGTGGTGTACTTAATGCTTCTATCTGATCAATTTGGTGTTTGATTGAAGGATTTCTTTCTTATGTCTGTTTGCAGTGGAATGCAAATTACAGAAGCACTGAAGCTGCAGATGGAAGTTCAAAAACGATTGCATGAGCAATTAGAGGCATGTTTTCTTGATGACATTTACTTTTAACTTACTGTTGTGCTATAACTAGGTTTCCTTAGATTTTTTTCCTTGTATCTGCTTGAGCTTATGATCCTACCTGAACTAGGGAAAAGATTAATTTAGTCAATTGAACAATTTGGTATAACTAAGGGATTTCAATGAGATTTAAATAGATTCCTAAAGTTCTTTACCCCTATTCTAGTGTGTTCCAAGTATTATTGCAAGTAGATTTTAAGCTTTCATATCCTAGGATTTAAATAGCATCCATGTTTGTATGACATTTAAATTTCATCATTTTTACATTTTGTTGAAGAATCCAAGTCCTTAGCATTTTATATATAATTATTAAATGTATCCTTAGAACAAGGATTGTTTTCTTTTCATTTTCTTATTTTATTAGACAAAGGGGTCTTAGCAAAATAATATAATTAATCTAAACCATGAGTAATTTTTTGAAAACACACCTGTACCTTTAATTGGTTTATGAACTATTGTTTGTTACACTTACTTAACAATCAAATTTGGATTTCTGTTCTTGGACTCAATAGGTACAGAGACAACTACAGTTACGTATTGAAGCTCAGGGTAAGTATTTGAAGAAGATCATCGAGGAGCAACAACGACTCAGCGGTGTCCTTGCTGAGAATCCTGGCTCAGGAGTTTCTGGCCCTGGTTCAGGTGACAACTGTCCTGAATCTGACAATAAAAACGACCCACCAACTCCTGCCCCAACTTCCGAGTCACCCCTCCAAGACAAGACTTACAAGGAACGAACTGCAGCTAAGAGCCTTTCTATTGATGAATCATTCTCATCTCACCATGAACCATTGACTCCTGACTCACGTGGTAATGTTGGTTCTCCAGGTGAGAGCCCTAAAGCTGAGAGATCAATGAAGAGGCAACGCATAAGCACTGGATCAGCTTACAGTAAGCCAGATATGGTGCTAACACATCAGATTCTGGAATCAAGCCTAAATACATCATATCCATCACACGCTGTCTTCCTGACTGGTGAGCAGTTTGACCCTTCAACCAGATTATCTGTTAGGAATAATGGTCAGATGGAGAATGTTTCAGGCACAGAACTGTAGACTTCCTTGCAGCATGGTGGTTGGTCTTAATGACAATCCTTGTCCATCACTGTACAAGGAAGAAGCTTTAATCAGATTACAGAACCTGTTAGTGTTAGCTGTCTGAGATTGATTAGATTCGATGAAAGTTGCCTGTAATCTTTTTAAATTAAAAACCTTCATTAGATAGATGATACATGGCCAGAACTTTTGTGAATGGGGATGGTTTGTGTTTTTAAAGAATGTGCTCCTGTTGGACTGTTCCGTTGTACCAAAGGTGTAGACAGGGGGAGATTGCTACTTGAAATGTCAAGAATTTGGAAATGATGTGTTGTGTACCCTTTCACTTTTGTCGGTTAACTACTGCTAATCATGATTAATACGGATTTGAGATTTCACAGATTAGTAGGATATGATTAATCAACCAACTATGGAAAGGAAATTTTAATGCATTATCCAAATTGGTCTGGTATTTATGATTGAAATCTGTGCTGATAAGCTGTCCGGTGAGGCTTTTATAAGACTTTATGATCATTTGATCATTAGTATTTTTAATTTTTAAAACATTTTTTCTTTTAAAGTTTTATTAAAAATAATAGCAAATGTACCATTCGAGTATCTATACCACAAACGCACGCATCCACTATTTCTTGCAGGACATGAATTCATATATATTAAATATTATTATATGAATATTCAATTTGGTTTGATTCTTAAACTTAGAATTGTAACATTTGATAAATTTATATGTATTTTTTTTTAAATTTTCAAAAAGCTTTTTTATTAAAAATGATACAACCCTCATCTTGGACAGCATTTCATCTAACATTTCCTTTTGAGAGTAAGGAAAAATATACAGTGCTGCAAGTTTAGAAGCCAGAAGCCTGAACCTGAGCACTGAGCAGAGACGCATGGAGTTGGGGTCGTGTGTGCACAGGGAACTTCATCAGCAGTTAAAAATAGCAACAATGCAGCAAGAACAAGAAAAAGGAGATGCCTACAAGCTACAATTGTGAAAAAGTGAGTTAGATAAAACACCGAGCAGTAAAGATGAATGAGCTAGTACAACTATAGACATGCTTCCAAAGGAAAGTAGCACTCATGATGAGCGGTGTCTCTGGTGGTTTCCTCGCCTTAAAAAGTAGTGGCGCAGCCGTTTGCTAAAGGCCTCAAGTCTGTCAAGTTTCTCACTCTTGAGCTTCTTGGAAGCTGACGAGCCTATTTTTTTCTTCTTTTCCTTTTCCTCCTTTGGGGTGTCTTCAGGTTTCTGTTGAACAGCTCGTAAAGGTGTTGCAAAGGCCTTCAGAGTCATCTAATTGCGAAAAAGAAAACCACAAGATTATTAATGGGACAGTACAAGTTAGTGGATGAGTCAAGAAAGTTAACCTACATGGACCACATAAAACTTCAAAGTTCTATGCCAGAATCCATTCTCCTGGAATTAATGCACTAGAAACATGCAGGTGGAAAAGCCCTCAAGGCACACCATACACGGTACAATCCAACAAGCTGCTGAGAAAGCAAGAGAAAGACGAACAGACCTCATGGCTGTCGTCATGAGCTTTGCAATCAGCGAAAGATTCATCATCACTGCCTCCTAGGGAAGAGCATCTTCCCCAACTCTCTCTGTTTGAGCTTGTATATGAGCAGCACTCCTCGGTTGCTCCATTTTGCTTATCCTGCAATTTCATAGTTACAAATTCCATATGGAAACATGGTAAAAGAGCGATTTGCAGTTCAGATCTCAGCATCTGTCTACCACAGAGAATGTTTCTAACCTGCCTACCTCTAACATCACTTGTGAGCTAATTAAGTGGAAACCAACTGCAACAAGTTCTAGTCTGATGTGTGAAAATGAGACCAAGTCCAGATCTTAAGTGCAATCTCTGGTTATGGTGACAAATTTCTCAAATTCATGGTGATCAACTCACATGCCTTATAGTCAAGTATTACGTTGTGAAATATGGAGGATGTCCTAATCACTAACAATTTAGTGTACAATCTCTGTAGAACTTAATCCCATTGACCTTCAGGTTATACCAATCAATATCACCTGAAAATTTGAAGGCTCATCACTGCTAAGCATATCTTGTTCATTAACAACAGAGTCCTGCATCAACCAAAGAACACTTAATTTATGCATTTAAAAAAAGGTGAGATAGGAAAAACATGTGTGTGAATAGAAGATACGCACTATTACACAAGCATCTGGGGCAACTTCAGAAAGAAGTTCGCTCACAGGTTTTGTGGTCAGAATGCTGGGAGCAGCAGAAGATGAGCTTGCAGCATCAATGCAGGATGAACGAAGGCCTGTTATTATCTCATACAAGAGGCTCTAAGAAGAAAAAGGACATTTGTTAGTCCTTGAGTTAAAATCTTACATTATATTTGAAAGATAAATCAAGGTTAAAGCAAGCAGAGGACAAGTTATAACTGGTTGACACAAGTATTAACAAGGATTTCAGACATCACATTTGTGATTAATCAGGTTTTATGTAGACATCCTTTGGATTTGAAATGAAGAATGTCCTTAAAAATTTCAGGTTATAGAATTGATGTCAATCATTACTCTTCAATTGAAGAGGTTGAAAGAACAACAAGCCCGTCTTTCTGAAATGCATGTCAGAAATGAATTTGAAGTATTTAATCCAATAGCTACATAAAGGGCTCCTTTGATGATTTAACTTTAATGTAGGCACCCTTCAAAATGTTAATTTCAGACAAGGAACCCTAATGTTAGAGAAGAAAAAGTCACCTCATCCATGCCAGCATTGACCTTCAAATCTCCCAGATCATAATAATTCTCCAGCTTACTTGAGCACGTAGAAGTTCGAGGAGGATGGAGTACATTGAGGAAGAAAATCGAAACCGAATCATAATAGAACTGTGGCCTAGAGGAGTTGTGGTCACCATCAAATTTTATCATATTTTTGTCCCCCTGTAAAAACCATTTACATGGTCAATTTCTTAAGAGTTTTGACTATGTCAGTTGAAGTACAGAATAGTTACAATGCTAAATTACCGCATAGGACTTAAAGATGAGGTCAGAGTGGTGGAATTGGATGAACTTGTCCTCACTAGCATGTCCTAATAAAGCAGGAATGTATGATTTGGGTGCAACCTGCAAAGTTTCATATAACATGAAACTAATACTCCAATCAATTAAAAAATAATATTAATCTCGATGGTCATATGAGGTGCAATAGCTCAAAAACCTGGTTAAGATAGATGTTCAGCAATTAGAAGCCACTTGTGTAGCCCCCAACATATAATCCAAGTAACTACTTGTATGCTAGATAATTATATTGCCTTGCTACGAAATCAGCATAAAACAACAATAGCAGACACACAAACCTTTATACAATTAAGATCCATTATATCAAATTTAGCCTTCTTCTGAATGACACGCCGCATGTATTGTACTGCCATCTTAACCTGATCACAAGCAAAGCCAGGAAAGTTGCATTTGCATATCCAAGTACTAAATTTAATATATGTGAAATCATAAAAATCTAGCTCCTAAAACCCGGAATGCTGAAAAACTTCTTTTCTCTAAAGATCTTTTTGAACAGTAATTTTGACAATAAATAATGGTATAAATTTTCAAGACTTAAGAGTTGGACAGGTAGTTGTAGCGTGTAATATCTTGATAGTGTATGACCCTAATCATATCTACCTAAAGAATTCCAGCCAGAGTAATCCAAAACAACAGTAGATCAATAGCCTAAAAGTAGGATTCAAGTGATCAAGAAAGCACATGAAAATCCAAAAAGTATAAGGATATTACCAAAGTTGCAATAATCTCATTGATGCTTTTATCTGTTCCAAGACCATATGCATGATGATTTGGGTCTCTCTAAGGTTAAAGGCAGAAGAAAAGAGAGGGATAGAGGAGAGACATACTGTGAATTTGGGAAGTCGAATTTTGTACACATCCACAAGTTCCATCATTAGGTCAAATAAATTTGAGAAGGCACTATCCAAGACCATTCCAGCTATGGATTGGTCTTCTACTCCATAAAGAAGGCTGCATCATATTATTAATAAGCTACTGATCATTTTATCAAAATTATATGAAAATATCAGCATAACAATGTAGTAACGAAATAGAAGCCACGGTAAAAGAAGACAGCATAGTGATGACAAAGTACCTAGTAACTGCACCCATGGATCGTCCCCAAAGCCCTATTCGTGACACTTGTTTGTTGCTTCTTAAATATGAAATGACAACCTTGAGGTCATCTTTCTGACATTTAAACAATAAAAGAGGACACAGGGGACAGAGAATCTAAGTGACAAGAAATAGAAGTTGTTTCCACAATTCAAGCCAAACAAACCACTGAAGTAACGCAATGACACAAAAATAGAAAATTTGAAGTCACATGACACTAATCAAAGATGTTACATACCTCATGCCAACCAAGGCTGACATAGTCACCATCAGACAAACCAGAACCCGAAAAGTCAAGGGTAAATACAGTAATATTTGATGGAAGAAGGATTACAGCAGCTTCATTTGCATCTGCTCTACAACCACTGCGTTGGTAAATGGTGAAAACTAATGAATGAGTAAGTATCCACTTTCATTTAGTGTACGCATTCTCTCTCTCTCTTGAAGAAAGTTGAATGACGTTCATCAACATAACTAGAAGCAGGGAAACAGTTTAAGCCTAGAATACTCGTGAAACATCTAACAAAAGTCATACAAATTCGGTAAGCAGTTTAGTTACATTGACAACAATCAAATGGAAAAGACCGCAACTAATTCCAATCCTACCTGTTTCCATGACAATATATGACACAAGGAAGAGGAGTATCCTCAGGAAAAGGTGAGGGTATATAATGGCTGCACTGTAAAGTATGGCCTCTTCCATTTGTAAGCTGCACGCATTAAAAAGAAAAGCAGAAAGGTTAGGAAAATTAAAAAACACCATGAAAGTACAGAAGATGACTGAAACTAGGAAACTGTGAAGGGAAGAAATAAAGAGTTCAGATGAACGAGAAAACTTGTCCATACTTGCCTCCAAGTCATTTCTCTTGTAAGCTCTGCCAGCGAGAGTGAAATCTTTCTCCCACAAATACTGATCTGGGTTATAATCCGCCCTATACATCAAGAACATCAAACACCACAAAACCAAGAATTACAGAGCGAAAGTGGCATATGGAGAGAGAAATAACAGATATCGGGGAATAGGTAGAACCTGGGTGGGCGGATTACAAAATTGATGAACTGTTCAATCATGTTCAGCAGTTGCTTCTAACAACAAAGGCACCCCAGTGTATCTCCCTTCCATGAATAACAAACTCGTAACGGGGACATGCTGAAAAAATGGGGTCTTTTGCTTTTCTTTCAAAACACAAAAATGGGATAAATTGGGATCTTCGTTGGTTTATGTGAATATGCAGTTCACAAATTGTAAGGATAGACTTTTTGGAAAAGTCTCTTCTGGGAATGTTAAAAAGAGAAAGGGTCAGCAGTTTTAAACACGCAAAGAGTCCTCACAGTTGGGAACTTAGATTCAACTGACGGTAGCACCAGTCGCACATCCAGCACCTTGGCCTTATTCTCCAATGACAAGAGGACAAAAAGTGGAGCGAAGATTGTGGGGTCATGAATGAGCTTATTCTACCATAAACACCTTTACAAGGGAAAAAAAAAAGAGAGAGAGATGGAGAATTTCAGCATATAAAACAAACCCAGATCTCAAATCTCCAAGAACTCAAAATCACAGTAGCCACTTCAGTAAAATAGAGAAAAATCACCAGTAAATAACAGAAATGAGGAAACTTCTAAGACTTCAAACTCCCTCTGGTCCAAGAAAAAAAGAAACAGAGGAAAAAACTGAATGTCGAGTAATGAAAGATAAAGATGATGACGATAATGATAACGATAATGACTAAAGGCAGAAACTTTGTCACTAACCCATTTTAAAGGATTACTAACTGAGTCAAAACCAAAAAGAAACTTTTAAAAAAAAGAGAGATAAGGGAAAACAGAAAATGATTAGAAGTGCTAGCTTACCAATTGATAGACTGAGGAGGGTGAGAACCTAGGAAGTCGAAAGGATCGAAAGAGAGTTCCAACGAAGAAGATGGACACATAAATCACAGAAAAGTAAGCACGCACGCTGTGACACAGCAACACAACACAACAACAAAGCCGCTTTGAGTCTTTTTCACTTTTTTAATGCTACTGTTTTGGTTGAGCTTTTGCTGTTTTTTTCCTCTTTAAAACACTATTTGATGTAAGAAATGAACGAATACAAAATTGTACAATTGCAAATCATTAATTTGCTTTTTATATTGAAAGAATTGAACAATAAATATAATCTCTGTATCACAAAAAAAATCAGTTAAAAGTGTATTTTTCACTTTTTAGTCATTTAATTTAAAGATTATTTTGCTTAATTTATTAAAAAATATTTAATCACTTTTATTTATTTATATATTTACAAATAAAATAAAATTACGTATTATTAAATCGGGATACTAAAGCTCAAGTCACATGACTATTTAACCAAACTTCTTTTACTAAATTTATTTTAGGTCAATGTAAATGTAAATGTAAATGTAAGATATACTTTTTCTTTTCATATTCCAATGTTAATAAAAGATTTGAATTTACAAAAGTCACCAAATTGAAGATTTTAAGTCGATAATAAATAGGATGAGTATGACCTTTCTTAACCTGGCCCTCATATTCTTTACCTTTGCCTGCTCGAAAGGGAAACATAGTAGTCAATACTCAATACCTTTGGCCAACTTATTGTCAAATAATTTATTTAGAATGCATAATTTGTGATATGAAACATATAATTTAAGACCTTATTTTAATGTATATTCAAAAAATTTACAAAACTACATATTTTACAGCAACAATAATCTAATAAAATTTTCGTCCAAAGATCTAATATACGTAATTTTATTTTTAACTAATAAAGAAATTAGTTCCGAATGACACATTTATCACTATAAGAAAAAAAAGTCTATACCCTTTTACATCTTAATGGTCTTAATTTTACTAGATGGCAAACCTACTTGATAGTGACTCCATATCTATCTCTCTATTTAGTTCTTCATGGAGCTTCTTGTTTGTTGCTTTTCTTCATTGATGTCTTTATCTCGTGCCCTGAACTGAAAGGAATTACGTACTTTTATACGTATACATGTGCATATATATATATGCGTGTGTGTAATCTATATGAAGATTCCTATGATACAGGACCCTTTGCTATATGCAAATACTGATGGGGTTCATATGATTCCTAAAACAAAGACAAAGTGGAAGTTAGGTAATATAAGGCTAAAATTTGATATCTTGCATGGGTTTATCAGTGTTTTTCGAAATATTTCTGAATTTATAAAGAATAATGCCTACAAAAACGGAAGTTCTCTTTATAATAATAACAGACAGAACGAAGCTTACAGACCCACAAGGTTCAATGGAGCTCTCATAGACCGAAAGCAAGAAAAAGGAAAGACTGAAGACAGCACATATGTTCCCATAACGTCTTACTCTAATTAGTGTTTGTTCTCTTTTCTTTAGCTTGGGCTTTTAGTTTGTTATTACCAGCTTAGAAATCAAATCTCACTTCTTATAAAAAATGAAAATATCCAAGTGTAGATTCTTGTGCCTTTTCTTGTTATAATCTACTCAGCCTTGGGAAAAGCTGAACCAACAGGCGAAACAGTTGAGCAGTTCAGCTATGCGAATGTAATTAAGAATGGTTTCCTTGTCCTTTATTTTTGCTACATTTTTTAGGATGATTTAGAAGTTAAATTAGAATATATTTGTGTTATTTACAGGCATTAATATGTTCTTACCTTTAAACGAGTCGGTTCAGGTTGCGGTATTTTAGTTACTATGTTCTTAGCTTTAATATGTTCTTACCTGCTAAGAAGCTAAAACCATTTCTCTTGAAGAAGAAAAGCTTCAACTTTCGTATCTTGTGCATTTTTTCTTATCATAACTTATTCAAGGTTGGAAAAAACTGGGTCTAATTAGGAGACAGTTGAGTCGTACAGTTACCTGATTTCTTACTGTAACTTCTCTAGCTCTTTAAGCTTCAAACTTTTGAATAATGCTTGTGTTAATCAGAAGGTTTTCTAGTTGCTTGTTTATGGATTTCGTCTTGGATGCTTAGACCTGGGAGTCAGCGTAAGGTGGAAAGCATATTGCTTTTCGGGGCTTTGGTTGGTGGGTTATGCGGGGTTGGGTGGGTTCTTCAGGGTTTGATGGTTTTGAAAGACATGGTGTGTTTTGGGTTTTTGCCAGGGGCTCGGTTGAGGGATAAGGTTTGTAGGAGTTTGTTGAGCGAGGCTAGGGTTAAGGAGGCTGTAAAGCTGGATACGGTGTTTTGTTGTTCTTTTGTGGATGAAAATGGTGAAGTGCATTTTGTGATCCAGAATTGGACAAACTGAGAATAGCCCTCCAACAACGGCTGTTCAAGGTTTCTCTCATGCTTCTGCTTCTCACTCGCCTATTCCTGATGAAGTACTTATACACACACACACTAAGGTTCACGGTCTAGGTGGTTTTGCTGGGAATAAGCTTGATTTGCAAAAGCTAACACCTTCTTTGCTTCTATGATCTCCGGTTTTTTGGATTAGCTTATTGATTATCTCTATCTAGGAACACTTTTGTAATTATAGGTTGTATTAACTTATCATTAATAGGTTGGTATTGTACGAGAAACTTTTTGAGAAAATATCCAAAAAAAAAAGGGTTCCAGTAATCATAGGCCCTCGATACCTCCACTTTGGTCGTCGATAAGGATGGGGTCGCCGAGCATTCCCGTCAGGTGAAGTTCTCCTATTCATGTTGCTTATAGATTTTGAAGGACTTCAGTGCTTAGATTGTTGTTTGAACTTTAGTACTTTTTCAATATCTACAATAAACAAATTAGTTTTTTTTTTCCTTTTTTGGTGAAAAAAATGAAAACTTTTCTTCTTATAGTTGGTTATAAAATGTTAGATCGCAAAGTGACCGTTGGTTGCAGTTTTTATTGTTTTGATATTAATATTAGTATTCAATCACTACAAGAAACGCCATGTTCTCCGACGGAATATTCCGTCGGAGAAAAGGTAGGTTCCGTCGGAGATTATAGTTACCGACGGAATCCGACGAAA
>JANZLD010517690.1:0-14598 GCA_026413575.1 Erythroxylum carthagenense
GTCAATTTCATGCTCACAATTAAACACCGGAAAATCATGAATGCATGTACCTATGAATAAATGCATATGCAGTAAACATGTTCCTCTAGGATTAGAGGCCAGTAGCAAGCTCAGTTAATGGATGCAGCGCAATCCTATTAGTCTGTCCTAATTTACCATAATACCCTTGCTAACAGTAACGGGATGTTACACATCGCTTATGAGGACGTATCGTCTGGTGAAGACGTATCGTTTGGTGAAGACACTTCATCTGGTGAGGACGTTTCTTCTGGTGAGGACGTATTGTCTGGTGATGATGTTTCGTCTGGTGACGTCATATCGTCTAGTGATGACGTTATATCATCTAGTGCACTATTCATCTGATCCTATAGTCTAGTCACATTTTTGACCCTATAGACGATTGAATTTGTCTTCAAGGTCTAATGAAAGTTGTGGATCTTGAAGTCCTCTTTCAAACCGTCTAATAAAGACCCCAATCCGTGGTTTGTAGAGAAAGTTACGCCAATTCTCCCAAGAGAGGTACAATATGATTGAGGACATAAACATACTTGATTCTTTTGGCCATAACTTCATCACTTTACCTCCAAATGAAGTGATTCTTGAAGGAATAGATCCCAACACACATTGTGCCATCTCTCCACAAAATTGGAAGCATTCTGAATTGATTGGAAAAAGGTTTTGATTGAAGGAAAGTGATGGAATCTGTTGGAATAGTATGAACTTATATTATTTTACTGAACATGCTTCAGCATTTTGAATATATCTGAACCTGTAGGGTTCCAACTAAGATGATTTCTAATGTGGAGTAAACTAGAGACATAGGTTTACAAATTATATGAAGAGGTCGAATTCTAATTCAGCCTCTGAGATGTTCAATATCTAGATGGCTATTGAGCATAGAATATTTTCTTTAGTATAAGAATGATTCGAAAAATAAGGCCCGACACTTTCGATATCAGAGAATGAAGATGAAACGAGGATAACTAATGAGGGTTAATTGGAATAACCATACATTGTAACAAGTACAAGCACACATTTTATGACTCCCAATGTTGAGATGGGTTCCAGAACCGATACCCAACAATTATGGTATCAGAGCAAGAGTTGGGTTTCAGAACCGATGCCCAACAGATGTGGTATTAGAGCCCAGAATTGAGATCTTATATGGGCAATTTTTGAAGCATGTGTCAATCGCAAAGGCGATTGTTAAGAGTTTGAGCAAATAGACTAAGTAAGAAGAGAATGATGATCTGATAGAATGTGAGAAAATGAAAGTTTTTAGATGTTACGTAGTTCGATATGTTAGACATAGATTTAGTAATTGTGATCATGTCAGTGAATATGATGATGAAATTTTGTCGTGAATATGTACTTGAATTGATATGAAATTGAAAATATTTACGCAAATCAACTGAGAAGAAATAGAGACATAAGTGGAAATGACAAGATTTAAGGTGTACAAGCAAAGTGAAATTGAAAGATTGAACTTGAAAGGTAGAATAATTGTTTGATTGCTATGATAAGAGTTATAATCCTCCATAAGAATGTGTTAGTGGAAATTAGATTAGAATTTCATGATGATTATACATCTATAATTTTGAATTAATGGCAAATATATATATGTAAGATGCAATAAAGGATAACTGGAAGATGAGATGAATGATAGAGACATATATATAGAAGTTTAAAAGGTTAAGTTGAATTGATATTGTGAGTACATATCTGATAATGGGATCACCATAACAAATGAGAATATTTAGCACATATGTATTATATATATGGAGATGATATAGGAAGTAATCTATGACTTAGTGGATATTTCTTAGCCAGAGTTCCCATAGTTTAAAGTCTACGAGGAACTAGAGTAGCGTATGAAAGTGCTTATAATGATCAATCGGGGATATATTGAGATTGTTGATATGTTACAATGAGCAATGAATTCAAAGTTAAAGAGAAAATATCGTCTAGGATCAATGGAGATCAAAGTGTCAATTATGTAAGATATGAATTGGTGAATTATTAGAGATAGATATGTGGATAAAATGGGATGAATTTGATGATACACATCTAATGCAACAGTAATTATGTTCATTACTCTATTGAGTTTTGGTGATTATAACATTATGACCTTATACGAATGATAGAAATCGGTACTCTTTATGTATTAAGGATATTTTGATAAAGTGATGATGATAGCAGATGATTGATAAACATTGCATGAATAGTATTGATGATAGTAGTAAGAAATCTTCTCTCGAAGAAGAATTTTATTGAATTAGGTTAAGCAGATCAGATAGTTTATATTAAGAATGATCAACAAAAGAATAAATCAGAAATGATATTGGAGTCCTAATCCTGATGGAGACTCAAACATAAGATATAGAATATAATATGTTATTGGGAGTATATGCATTTCTTGATGTAAAATATCCAAGTATGTGATTGGATTCTTGAATTTGAGGTGACATTAAGTATAAGAGACACAAATAAGATTTGATGAATGTGTTACCAACACAAGAAATTAAGCTTGAAAATAAATTGAAATATGTGGAGAAATTGGTATGAATGAGCAAAAAGTACAATAATTTAGTGTGAAATCAGAAGAAATCGAATGAATTGAGAAAATCATTCTAGAAAGGAAGTCAATTGGAAAATTGATAACGTGAGACAATGCTACCTCATTGAGGAATTAGTTATGTAAGGAATTATGAGAACTAATCATGGGCATATGGAGTTTGATAATAATTGTTTGAAGTTAGCAATTGCCCCGACAGTACTATGGTATTAAAGATTAAAGTGATCCAAGCAAAATTTGATGATGTATTAAAGGTATTCGAAAAGTTGAGAAAAATAGTTTGAATACGTGAAGAAAAACGTGTAAAGCGTATGAGTAATGAAAGTAAAGAGAATTTTGAGGAATTATACTGATATTAATTATATCATATGGATTTGGAGATTTTATAATACATAATGATGTTGTACAAGAGATTTGGGTAAAATCCAATACAACATAATAAAGTGATTTTACATGTATGGAGACAACTAAAAGTCCTATGAGTTGACTATTTGATACATAATTTAGATATGTTATAGTAGTGATTGCTCTGAAAGTTTGGAGATAGTATATGTATACGAACATCTTGGATATATATATATAAAGTTTGAGGTGATTATTGAGTTGAGCAAAATTGAATATGAAAGTTAGTGTTATATTTGACACATTAAGTAGAAATTCGATATTGAGGTTATCAGATCTCGTACAAAAATGACCATGGAATATGGGGTTGAAGTTTGGGAAAATCAAAGTACTATTTGTTATGGAATTGAAGATTAGTTTCACATGAAAGGATTAACCAAGCCTAAATTGAGGATTCAGAAATCGTGAATCTTATTATGAGATTGAAAACAGGTCTGAATTTTGGGATCAAATAGGAAGAATGATACATTTTGATTGAAATAAGAAGTATATATATCGATAAAGATGATTGAACAAAGAGATTATTATAAAAGTGCAACTAGTAACGTAAGTTATACATCCTAGTAGGAATACGCCGAAACATCATTTAGCAACTAAAAATGTCGAATCAAGTGAGTAAATGTTTAAATTGCCAATAGTCTTAACTGTCAAAGATATGCTTAAGGCTTATAGTTTGAAGTTCATAGGAATATGAAATCAATGTATAGTCCTACTTGACCTTAAGGATCACAATCATTGTCATAGTGATTTCATTAGAATACTGTATGAGGAGTTAGATGACAGAAAGAGTCGTTTGCTTTTGTATTGTGATGATTAAGGCCTAAAAATGGTTGAAGGCCAGAATTGATGGAGATGTTACTGATAGGTGAAATTGATCAATATTAGAAATTAAGTGATTCAGGAAAGATGAATAATTTAGGTAGATCAACGTCAAAGGCATGGAATACAATAAGATAGACATAAGAGTTAAGTGTACTAATACTACACTGATGTGAATTATTAAGTGAAAGTTAAATTATCCCTGAGAGTATCACCGTGCCAAAGTGTGCTTAAGTTAGGAAAAAGGATTAGCTAAGCCTGACATGAATAGGTCTATATGAAATAGTTATGAGAAATGCTATTGAAGAAAGATATCTTAGATTCGTAATATGATATATGTGAGTATGTTATGAAATATTGATATGATATGATATTGGTGTTATCTACATAGGAAGTGGAAAATTGTGAGTAATCTGAAATATATTGAGGGAATAGATAAGATAGTGTGATGTCTAAATAAGTCATGGAAGAATGGATTGAATCCATTGACTAAGGTCACTAGAAAGAAAATTATTAGAGTGATGAAGTTAAATGGAAAACGAAGAAGTACAAGAGGAAGCATAACCCTGCCCTAGATCAGTCAGATAAGAATTTCAAGGACGAAATTCTTTTAGGGGGAGAATTGTTGGACTCTCGAATTTTTTTCAATTATTATTGATTTATTTGTTTCATTATTTTTAGAATTAAGTCATTAATTTGATGGGCATAAATACTAATTTGAAATTAGATAGAAAGATTTGAATTAAGTTAGAGTTAATATGGTGCTTAAGAAGATTCAAGGAGTTAGGAGTAAATGAAAGAAGGGTAAAATGGACATTGCACATTCATTAAGGGTAGGATTGGAAGAGGAAAATGTGGTATTACATTTAAAAGAAGGAGAAAACGTGAATTGGGGCAGAAGAAGAGAAATAAGAAAGAGAAAGAAGAGAGATTTTAGTAGTTGAGAGAAAAGAAGAGAGTTGACCTAGGGTTTCTTCATTTCTTAGCTTTGAGAGAGATTTTGGAGTGGTTCAATAAGAGAAAAAGGTAGAGGAAGAGAAGAGCTTACATTTGAGCTAAAGATCTCTTCATTTGGTGAAAAACCAAGGTAAGATCACCTAGATCTTTTGGTATTTTTGGAAGGATTTTAGTTCATGGAGTTTAGAAAATCCATGAGTTTAAGTATTCTAGCACCAATTTTAATGATTGTGCTTTGTGAGATTTTCAATTGAAAACCCTATTGAGTGAGATTTTGGTTATTGTATAAAGGGGATCAAAGAGGTAAGAGGAATAAGAGAAGAGGTATTTTTAGCAAGTTTTTAAGCAAGGAAATCAAGGTGGGTTACATGTTTATAATAGAGTTATGAGCCATTAATGTTTTTACAAATCAAGAAAGTAAAATGATTTCAATTACTTCATAAATGTTACTTTTAATGTTTTGAGTGATCTGAGAAATTGCTACACGTTGGCTTATGAATTTTGATTATAAAACGGAAAATGGTTTTGAAATATTTATGTTATGCCTTGAAATATGTCATGGCATTCTGTATAAATGAAAAGATGAGAAAGCACGAAAGTATGAGCATATGATAAAATGATTTAAGCATGATTATGTGCTTTTGTTTAGGCAAAAGTGGAACCATTATGTTCGTCACGCTCACGTTGACAAGAGCCTTCTCCCAGCTGCCCGCTTGTGGCATACGAGCTCTAAAAAGTGGAATCATTCTGTTTATGAGGTAAACTTCGATTTCTCAATTCTGTTTTCATGGAACCCTCGAGCCATTTATTTGTGCATTGTATTTTTGAATTGTCAACTGGATAAGGGTTGCATTACTGCTACATCCTTCAGTATCTTAATCAATGGTAACCCCTCTAGGATGTTTAAATGTTTAAATGGAATTAGGAAAGAGAATCCCTTATCCCCATATTTGTTTACATTAATAATTGAAGTTCTATCTAGGATTTTCCAACACAAAATTGACAATAATCACAGCTTTATGTACACCATAAATGCATGAATATGAAGATCACCCAGTTAGTCTTCACAAATTATTTGATTTTTTAAAGTGGAGCTATTCCAAACTCTCTACAACTAATGAATGATACACTGAGAAGTTTCTTAGAAAAGTCAAGTCTAAGGATCAACAATTAAAATAGTATAATATGTTTGACCCCGAACTTTTCTTGAAAGTTAGAACTATTAAATGAGAATTTGTTGGCGATTAGTCATGTGTAAGAAAAAGGGGAATTCATGATATTTAAAATGAAGTAGAAAGATAGTTTAGGTACAAGATGGGTTGTAACATCCCGTTACTTGTGGGAAGGTTAAAAAAATAAATATGAGTGACAAATGAGTGCTTAGAAAAGCATTTTCATACTTATGCATAATATGGCACACACATACAAATAAATAGTGAATTTTTCTGCACATAAAAATAAGTGTACATGCATTCATGAATAATTTCAAGTATAAATGGTTGTTTTAACATAAATTTGATGCAAATTATGGTTTTGTGTCTTAAAAATTGAGTGGGAATGTATAAGTAGTGAATTAGAATTTTTGGTGAAAATTTAGAAATTTTCTAAAATTTGAGAATATTTTTGGACTAGGAAGAAAATGCCAAATAGCATAACAATTGATGAATGGTTGTCGAAATAAATGTCAAATGGTAGCGGAAATTTTAATGTGTGACATTAAGATTTAATGACAAATGTCATTGAAATTTGGGAGAAAATTGGGTTGAAAATTGGAGACAAAATAGACTAGTTATTAAAATGGACCAACAAGGAACCATGGGAGATTGACATGTGGCAAGTAACATGTGTCACTTGTCACACCCCATTTAGTAACCCACATTATTATATTGAAAGCCCATCCCTTCTTTCATTTCATTTTGGCCAAATGCTTCCATCTTCTTTATTTTCTTTATCTTCCTCTCCTTAATAACGACACTCACTACCCAAGCCTCAAAGTTGAACCTTGTCTTCTTCCACTCTTATCCACTTAAATACTTGCTATCTTCTTCTTGTTTCTAAAGAAACCGAACCTATTCAACCTCAAAAAGGTGAAGATTGTGTATGTGGAGGAGCTAGGGTTTCTTGGTGATTTGAAGGAGCTTTGGAGCTAAATCAAGTAAGTAACCTATTACTCTTCATGGCTTTGTTAAATAGAAGCATATATGATGATAGAAGGTGATATTGGAGTATAACATGTGTGCAGATAATTGATGATGATTGAGTACATGTATATATTCTGTTTTAGGTTAATAATCAAATATAGATTGTGATTTGTTATGATTGAAATTGAATTGAAATGGAAGTAAGAATAAAAAGGAAATATTGAGGAAATAAGCTAGAAGTGTTAGACTAAGTAAAAGAGAGGAACTAAGATGAAATGATGATGAAGAGTGCTAGAAAATTTGCAGATACAGTGTTTACATTGAACATACATCTGTATTTTTTTTCCATAGGTTGGTCTATAGAGATGTAAATGCGATGATTTTAAATTTAGATTAAACTAAAGACGTGTAGATATAATTTTAATGAAGAAATAGAAATTTAATTCTGGCTCGAAGAGTTTCAAAATGTAGCTCGAAATTGAGTTGTGGGTTCTGTAGTGGTTTGGAGTAGTTTGTAGTGTTTTTAGCATAACTTGCAGAATATCAAACCAAATTTCATGAAATTAGGTTCGTTTGAAATTTAAGACATAAATAAATAATTTTTCAGAAGAGTGTTTGGACTAAATCCTTCATATTCCTTATCAAATAGACCATAAAAGATGGACCCAAGGTCAGTTTTGAGAATGAAGAGATAAGAGAGGTTAAATTTTGATCTGAAACTTCATTGAATTTACTATATTTATCTAGGCAGATTCTGACAAAATAGTCTTCTTGAAAGTTGTAGACTTTCTTTTATCTTTCCATTAATATAAATTTTGCAAAATTTAGAGTTCTAGATCAAAAGTTATGGAGATTTAAAGTTGAGATGTCAGTGAAGAAGAAGTAGTGGAAATTAAGATTAAAGGCCAAAAGCACCGTCGTGCTTTTGAGAGTTAACCAAAAAGTACCGTCGTGCAAAAGCTTGACAGTGACTTTGGAGATTTGATAGTAAAATTACATGATAGCGACTTTGAAGTGTTGAGAGGGTGATGAACATTCGATAGTTTTTTGGCTATAACTTCTTCATCTAACCTCTAAATGACCTAATTTTTGAAGCATTGGATTTGTAAGAAATTTTTCTACCTCTCCATAAATTTTTGTAGTATTCTGAATTACATTGAGAAATATTGATCTAATCAAAGTAAGGGTATCGGTTGGAAGTGCATGAACTGGATATTTTGCTGAACATGTTCCAGTATTTTGATGATATCTTGATCTGTAAAATTACAAATAAGATGATTTCTAATTTGGCATAAAATAGAGAAATAGGGATACAAATAATATGAAGAAGTAGAATTATGATTCAGTCTCTAAGATGTTGAATTTCTCGATGGAAGTTGTGTATAGTACATGTTTTTGAATATGAACAACTCGATAATGTTTGATGCATATCTTCCAAATTACTAAACTAAATTGAGTGATTTTGGTATCAATGGAAAGATAAGACATAGCGGAACACTTTCATAGAAGAGAGTATGACAAAATTACATCAGTTTCACTTTTTAATTTAATGTGAACAGTAGACCCGAAAGTGTTTTGGAAAAATCTGAAAGTAAGCCAATGATAAATGAATTGTGATTTCAATGGTTTTAGTGAGGCTTCAACCTAAGTATAAATTATACTTAGATGAGTTTTGGTATGGGAATGATTTTGTGATGAAATTAAAGGAAAGATACCCGGGATTGTCATGAACGTGCATTGTACATAATTCGTTTCATACATGTGCATTTTTGAACAATTATAATTGTACAAAGTTGTAACGTGTGTGAAATGTGTATTGCATAAATGAACTGTGTAGGTTAGAACATCCACATTCAAGCGTTTCCAAAATTTGAAAGCGAACGCTAAACTGGAGCATACTGTAAGTAGACCTAGATGGTCTCATTTTTATTGTTTGTTTTATTTGAATTTTTGTATTAATTGATTTTTGAATGTGATTGATCGTATTGGGTTTCGGACAGAAGGTCCGAGGATTGTGTTGTTGATTGGGATATTTAAGTGCCACTTGTATATGAATGAGATAAAATAAGTGTGCATAGTTTGACTATTTATCGGACCACGGTCCGATGATAAATGTATATTTAATGTGCTTTTGCATATGAACGAAAGTGTGATTCTGAACTTTAATGCTGAATGCCAGATTAAGGTCCGATGATATGTGAATGTGAGTGAATGAGAATTGGTAAATATGATTGAGGCATTCCATCTTAAGAATGCATGAAATATAATGACAGTTGTGACCTGAGTAGTCACTGATAAGAGCTCAAAGCTTAACGAGTAAAAACGAGCCTCTAACTTAAAAGTGATTCAGAGCCTCAGGCTCAACATTTAATGAGCCCTATATGGGACATTTATCAATGAGCCCTCTATGGGTCAGTTTCAGCACTCGGTCACAACAAAGTAACAAACAGAAAGTGGGTCTCATGTGCATTGCATATGCATAATATGAGTGATTATATCTATTGAATGTGAAGTGTGAAACGTTGTGAAAGTGATTATGAGTTATGTGACAACGTGAGCCACCGATGATAGTCACTCATTGAGTTCGCAAAATTTACCTAAAATTTGCAAATATTTTTCAGGACTAAAAAAATACCCCGTTAGGCAAACGGGAGTGTAATTATTGCATGCACGGGAAAGATAATGGTTAGGATCAGTTGACGTTTGCATTTGTATTTTCCTATTTTTGTATAAATTTGTATATTCAGAAATGATTGTACAAATGTGTTTACGTTGTAATGTAAAGACATTATGTCTAAGTGCTTTATATTTATAATGGGCCCCAAGTAATTAGTGAACCTCTGATGAGTTATGTAACTGAAAATATTTATGAATGAAATAAAGTGGGCTCAAATTGATTTCTGATTTTCGTGTATTTGGATGTATAAAAAAATTTATACTGAGTTTTTGATTGATTAAGTGATCTAGCATGTCACTCTCGTGGGACACGGACCCGGATATCACCCATCGATGTTAGGTTTGGGTCTTACAGGAGTGGGGTGTTACATGGGTCATATGTGAAATGTTCGAAGTTATAAGCTGGAAAATGTAGTTGAAACATGTTGCTAAGTATGCTTCAGTGTTAGCCATAACTTTTTCTCTAGTTATCCAAATGAGATTATTTTTGATTTGAAGTAAACTAGAGACATATGGGTACAAATTGTTTGATGAAATCAAGTTTTAATTTAGTCTTTATGAATGTTAATTTTTGGCTAGAAGTTGAGCATAGAATATTGTTTCAACATAAGAACAATACAAAAATGTTTGGGATATAACTTTCAGATTTTTGAACCAAATTAAATAATTTTAGTGTTATTAGAAACTTAAGACAATGAAGAACATTTTTCTAGAAGGAAGTGTTATCAAATTCTTTCAATTACCTGATCAAAAAATGTCTGGATTTTTTGAAGGAGTTAGGCATGATTTAAATAATTTTGAGGTCTTGTTAGATTAATTTTTTTATTTGGAGTTAATTATTATGTTAATGTTGGTAGGATTTTAAAATATGGTTCAGTTGAATTAAGTGGTAAGAGTATATATGTATGAGGGCATTTTCAGAAGATCACTTAAGGGTATAAGACCATAAGCTTATAAGGAAGGGCAAAATGGACAATTTAGACTCATTAATGGCATAATTGGAATAAGAAGTGTTGTTTGGCTTTTAAGGAAGAAGCAAAAAATGAAAATTAGAAGAGAGAAGAGGGAGAGAGTGTCATTGGAGAGAAAGAAAGCTAAGCTAGGTTTTGATTTTTCTTAGTCTTAAAGAGTGATTTTAAAGTTGTTCAAGAAGGGAAAAAAGAAGAGGAGGATTAGAGCTTCCATTAGAGCCAACGATCTCACTATTTGGTGAAGATTCAAGGTAAGGTTGATCTTAATCTTTTGGAGTTTTGAAAAGGTTTTGGTTCATAACATTTAAGAAATGTATGGGTTTAAGAATTCTAGGATCAATTTTAGTGAATGTGTCTTGTGGGTTCTAAATTGGAATTCCTATTGAATGAAATTTTTGGCTTTTGTTAAAGGAAATCAAGGAAGGCAAGAGGAGCAAGGGGAGAGGTCATTTTGAGCAAGTCTTTAAGCAAAAAATTCAAGGTGGGTTTCATGTTTATGATTGAGTAATGAGCCATGAATGTTTCCTTGTAAAGTAAGAAAATAAAATGATTTCAATTACTTCATAAATGCTGCTTTTATTGCTTTGAATGATTTTTGAAATTGCTACATGTTTTGATGTATGAATCTTGATGATAAATTGTGATATGGAAATGATTTTGAAAAGACTTTATGTTTATGAAATTAAGTTTTAGAAATGCATATGAAATATTTCGTGCTCATGATAGACAAGTTTTTCAAAATGTGCCAATTGGGCAATCAGTTTTCAAGTCATTAATAACATGTTATGTAGGTTTGTGGTAGTCTGTTCTGTCTATCTAGTGCACTTTGAGCAAAGGCTTCTCTCGCCTGCCCGTTAATGGCATGGAGCTCCTTCACGGACTCTCATAAGTTCACGGCTATATAAAACCATTTTATGGGATTGCGATAGTACGTTCTGTTCACGAATACACAGGATCGTTATGGAAAATGTGTAGTACGTTCTCTTACGGAACCAACCAAACCATTCTAATGTGCTTATGTGTTTATGATTTTGTGAACAAGTTGATGAATGCATAAATTGTGTAGTTTGTGAACTGGATTACATGACGAGAATTTGGCAAACATGTGCTTTATAAATTCAATATAAATTTTCTTAGACAAATGAATATTTTCAAGGTTTTGCTTATTTCTCTATTATAAACATGTTGCTTATGAGCTTTTAAGCTCACCCCCACTCTCCTTCCCTTATTCAAGTGATGAGCAAGAGATCGAGTGAAAGAAAGTCAAGACATCACTCCGAAATTGCATGTTTTGTTTTGTTTTTAGAGTATTTTATGTAAACAAGGTTGTAGTTGCTTTTTGAGTAATTATTATTTAAGTATCTTGTGTAATTAGGAGATTTTGGAACATCAATGTATTGTGGCTTGAAATGCCATTAAAGCTTTGTAAACTCTTGTTTTATGATGTTAATGAAATATGAATTTGTGTATGGATAATTGTTAAGTTAAAATGTGAATTTGTGTATGAATGAGGTAGAGTTGAAAGGTGAATTAATTAAAGATGAGGCTAAGTTGGAATTAGGTACACTTGAAGAAGTTATCAATTTGAGATGATAAATTTTGAGTACAAATTGTTGTTACATATAAGGGAGATGTGTTATGGAAAGGAAAGATAGGAATTGAGTTTTGACTTTAGAGGAAAAACAAGATTAATCTAGGCTAAATTAGACAAAGTGGTCTTTTGAAAAGTTGTAGCTTATCCTCTTAGCTTTCTAAAGCTATAAAGTATGAAATTTTTGGATATCGGAGTTGAGAGTTATGATTTTATAATTTAATAATGTTACATAATATGTATACATACAACTATGGTGAATGATGGGAATTTGTTGTATGAGATGAATCATTTAAGTTGAGATTTGGGAGATTTATGTAATCATTTTGGTAATTGAATGGTTAAGAAGTGATATTACATTAGAAGAAGTGAATTTGAGAAGATTATGAGTGAATATGATGTTAGAATGGATGTAGGAACCTTTAGAGAGGCTTTGGAAGTATTTTTGGATCACCAATGCCCGTTAGGTAGACTTTAGGTCCATTAAACAGACCTTTTCGGGTGTAAAAACGCCCTTAGTCCAGTGCTTGTCCATTAAACAGACATTAGGTCCATCAAATGGACATTCTCGGGTTTGGAAAGCACTCCCAACCCCATCGATGTCCGTTAGGTGGACATGTAAACAGACATACACAGGATAGATACAGAAAATTTGCGTTTTGGCAAAATCTCACTTTACAATCTTTATAAAAGTTGTAGATCTAGAAGTCCTATTTCAAACCGTTTAAGAATGACCTTAATCTGAGGTCTCTAGAGAAAGTTATGCTAATTGTCCCAAGATAGGTACAATATGATTGAGGATATAGTCATGTTTGATTCTTTTAGTCATAACTTCTTCATCCGACCTCCAAATGAAGTGATTCTTGAACTAATAGATTATAATACATTTTTCCATCTCTCAATGAAAATTGGTATCCATTGGTTTTGATTTGAAAAAGATTTATCGAGAGAAAGTGAGGGAATTGATTGGAAGAGCATGAATTGGTTGTTTACTAAACATACTTCGGTATTTTAACCATATCTTGATTTGTAGAGCTCCGAATGAGATGATTATTGTTTCAAAATAAATTAGATATATGGAGCTACAATTTGTATGAAAAGTCAAGTGGCGATTTGGGTGTCTGACTGGTGTGGGCACGCCACTCTTGTAGGATGATGGCTAATGAGGGTTTATGGAAATAACCCTTCAAGATAATAGACACGGTCACGTCTTATGATGTTCTGGAATGTTGGGCTCTGGAAATGGGGTCCAACATAATATATATCTCATCTGATGTGATAAATCCTAGCAGATTGAGTCCTATCACAAGACTAGAATTAAATAAACCTTTTTTAAAACACTTTGGGGTTCTAATAATTACACGAAAGTCGATGTTCCAGGAGTGCATCCCTCTATTGGAAATGTTCAAGAGCAAAATCATTGCTTGGAAGAATAAATTTCTTTCAAATGCTGGAAGAGTGTAACTCATTTGCTTAGTATTAAGAAACTTGCACACACAATGAAGCACATATCTTTTCTTACCTAAGAGAGTAAATAGCAAGATTGGGAGATGTATAAAAAATTTCTTGTGTTTCAGAAAGGCTAAGGTATCTAAAGGATCCACGATAAAGTGGGAGGAGTTATGCATGACTAAGTAAAAAGGGTACCTAAGACTGACTTCTATCAATCTTATCCAAATTGTTTTGATAGAAAAAAGAATATGGAGATCGTATAATGATAAACAAAGATTATAGTCAAAATGTGTAAATGAATATCACCTCAAAGATATTAGTTTTTGGGAAATCATAAAGAAGAGTGAGCATTCCTAGTGCTTTATGCAAGTGTTAAGGAAAAGGGACCTAAATTACCTTCAGTTTATATCTATGGTGGGAAAAGGAAATGGAACGTCATTTTGGTATGATAATTAGATTAACTATAGTCCACTTATCTCAAGAAGTGATTCGGACCAGTTACTCATTTGAATCCCACTCAATGCTAAAATTAAAGCAACTCTACATGTCGGTAAATAGTTCTACCATTTCAAAGGATCAGACAAACTGGTGAATTATTTTCCAAGCTATCATCCTAACACTAAGAAGTATGATAGAGTCATCTAAGTTGTTGATACCAAGGGCACTTTCAGTAACTCCTGATACTTGAATCTTCTCAGGCCTTATTCTTCAAGGGTTTAGTGATTTGATATAGTCTGGAATAAAACTCTAATGCTAAAAGCCTCCTTCATAACCTAGCTGATAGCTAGGGCACACCCAAAACCAAAGATAGAATCAAAGGCTCCAATGATACTAAATGAAAATTTTAATCCTCTGAAGTTGAAAATATCTCATGTCTAGCTAGGGTAATATCTTTTCTTAGGCTGATGAAAAATCAAGAAGAATGGAAGGAGACAACTGAAGTGAATCACACGTTAATACAACACTTAGAAAACGATATTAGAATGCACGAGAAGGGGGGTTGAATTGTGTATT
>JANZLD010518003.1:0-14596 GCA_026413575.1 Erythroxylum carthagenense
AGATCTTGGTCAATATTTCTTCTATAGGCAAAAGGTGCAAATTTAACTAATATTTCATAAAATTACAAGTTAATTTTCTAATATTTTGAGGCATTTAAATGAATTCTAAAATTTGCAAACTGTTCAAATTTGACAGCAAAAACTTAAATAGAGTAAAGCCTTGTCAAAACAATTTATGAAGAAAATGCATTTGTCACAACGAATGAATTAACAACATTTACTGATGATCCGTTCATATCTTATTTTGATTATATTTAAGTTAAAATTATACTTTATTACAAGTTTACGATTGAGAATAATTTCATACTTTACTAATTTGTAATTTATTTTAATGCAGTAGAAGAAGTTGATATAGATACTTTAGATGAAAGCGTAGTTTACGAATTTTTAAATAGTGTTAGAGAATTTGGAGCTTTTGATGATGATGAGATACAACCTCCTTCAAAAATACAAATTTGATTTGTATTGTTATTTTAATATTTATATTAGACTTTTATTTATTTATTATTAATTCATTATATAATAATAGACATCGATGTATTTTTATTTCAATAAAATATTTTATTTTTACTTATTCTTATAAGTTTTACTTCTTATTTATTATATACCGATTTTATAGCGGTTCACTATGATTGAACCTCTAAATCTTAAACCTTTCTTTTGACCTGTTCGAAATTTGGTCCGATTTTTAAAACATTATTGACAAGCAATTTTTTTCAAGAATGAAGGTGAGCCCACTTGTATGACATTTTTTTATGGTATGACCAGTTTTTAAGAAAATTGATAGGTTTTATCATGAAAATCGCTTGATTTATTATTTAATAGGTTAATTTTATTTTACATGAGTTATAAACATAAATTGAACCAAAAATTTGGCCAATTCATATATTTTTTGATCGAACCAATTGGTACAATCTGGTTTTAAAAACATGGGGTGAGACTAAGGACGAAATGATGCTCAAATAATAGATTATGAAAAAACGGACTAGATCATGAGTACACATTGGTCGGATCATGTGCGAATTGACTTGAAGCTTGACTAACCTTTACCTTTGCATGAAGATCATGGGTGACTAACAAATTTAGTGGGATGAATTATTAAGAAAGTAGGATGACGTGGCAAAAAATATAGATAAGGTGTCTTGTAAGCATTTTACACATGTTGCTTTGATTTAAAAGTGAGATAGCAATAACTTATATAAATTACCTACTACAGTAATGTCTAAAATGGTTGGAGATATCAATTACTAAGTAAGTTAGTGATTTGGTGACCTTAAGACCACTTTCTTTTATTCTTATCTAACAAGTCTCCTAATGCCTGGAAATAGTTCATTTAAATAAGACTTCATTTATTAGAAAAAGTTGGAGCTCTATATCATTTATATCAATTGTGAGTAACATAAAAGGTTGATAATTTTATTGTAAGGCTGTATGCATCTTTCTCTTTTTATTGCTATCTATTTTATTGTGTTAGTTTAGTGTATTTTGAGAATTTACTTTATTTTTGTAAAAAACACCTTAAATATGTAAATTTTGAAAAGGTTGAATTAAATTGCGAGAATTCATCTACGGTATTTGAACTTTGGCGTATTTTGCGAATTAACTTGGAGATAGTTAAATAGTATTTGTAACAGTACTTATCCTCAAAATGTGTGGTTGTTCGAGCGCAAACCTCCGGTAAAAATCCGGTAAAAATCAGGCACGCGTGTCGAATTAAAGAACCTGAGACCTACAAGACCCCACGTGCTCCTCAGCCCCTTGGATGCAGTCCCTAACGGAATCTACAGGTACACAAACAGCCGTAACTATAATCTCAGTAACTAGAAAGTTAACCAACGAAAGTCAGCGAAAATGAACCCCAAATCCAACGGCTGAAATTAATTTATTATCGTCTCTGTCACAGGCGTAGGTATAAGCTCAAATCAGCAATTTAGTTTGGGATGTTTTCTGGGTTTTTTGTTATGAACCCAACATGGCATCGATGATCCAACTTCTTCGGCCGATAACACATACCAAATTCCATTGTAATCCTTATCCTCCCAATTCATGCTCTTTTCGCGCACAAGCTAGAGGTCTCCACTTCAATTCCTTCTCTTTCCCTTCTGGGACTTTGCAGAGGTTCAAGGTGAGAGAGGACACAATCTTGGCCAAGTGTCAGGAAGGCGACTCCCAGGCCAGCTCCGGCGAGAAGAGGACCGACGCTGACAACCAGAAGATCAACAACAATCCTCCGAACAAGCAACGCCGACAAAAGCAAGGGAAGAGCCAATGGTGGTGGTCGAAGCGCCAGAGCTGGAAATGGCAGCCCTTGATTCAGGCGCAAGAAATTGGGGTTTTGCTTTTGCAATTAGGAATTGTTATGTTCGTTATGCGGTTACTCCGGCCCGGGATTCCCTTACCCGGGTCGGAGCCCAGGCAATCTTCCACTTTAGTTAGTGTTCCTTACAGTGACTTCTTGAGCAAGATTAATACTAATCAGGTCCAGAAAGTTGAGGTCGATGGCGTGCATATTATGTTTAAGCTGAAGAATGACGGGAATGGGAACTTCGAAAGCAGTGAAATGGCGACTAGTCGGATTCATGAATCGGAGTCGTTGTTAAGGAACATGGCGCCGAGGGCAAGGAGGATTGTGTATACGACTACCCGACCGAGTGATATAAAGACTCCGTACGAGAAGATGCTCGAGAATCAAGTACAATTTGGGTCTCCGGATAAGCGCTCTGGTGGATTCTTCAACTCGGCTTTGGTGAGTTCAGGTGGTTGTTTTTTTTGCTAGTAGATATCGATTTTGGGCTGTAATTCAGTATTTTTCTTCTTAGTCTTGAGAAATGTTGCAATCTACGTTTTTCCTAATATTGTGCGACAAGTACGGTTTTTCAACAAACTATCGCGTTCAATAGACTAGCATTAATGTGGGAAATTGGAATGATGTAGGACAAATAGAAGAATTATTAACTAGTAACTAAAAGCATAAAATTTGGAAATATGATTGATATTCGGCTGCTGAAATATCAAGTTTCAATGTTGGATTTTGGCTAGGAATGCTGAAATTTTAATGTGTTGACTGCTAGAAATTTAGGTTAAGATTTTAGGGTTTAATATGGCTAGAATATAGGTTTGCTGGAATTTAGTAAGGAACACAAGGAATGAAGTTAGGAAATTAGTAATCACTCCTAAGATCTAAGAATCACTCTTAGAAGAAAGCATTACACCTTCTAGTTGAAAACTCAAGTTTGTAGAAAAATTCCAGATTGCTTATTATTATTAAAGGGCTGAATACAAATATATATAGAGTTTTAGAACTCTTATTCTAGTAGGAAGAGGTTTCTAACAAATTTAAATCCTATTCTAATAAAAATTTTACAAGTCCTAAATAGCTAGGATAACATTTGTAAAATAGAATAACATATTTAACTTACTACTACTTCCTATCTAATAAGGAATCCTAACATAATCTAAATTTCGGCCCTTATTTTTTGTTGTCAACTCAATTCCCAATCGTCATCCCACCAAATTAAGGCTTGTGGTTGACGAATTTTTCCTCTTTATTTCTTCTATATACTTTTAAGTTCTTTGGTATCATGGAACTAGGTGCGAATTTGGTATCAATCAAATCTTTCTTCTAGCACTGCAATATAAAAGTTGATTTAGTGATTTTGAAAAAACTTCATTTTATTATTGTGTATATCAAATTTCATTATATCATATCAGAGAGACCAAATTCCATTTATATTATATTTCTCTGGTAGCCTAGTGCCTATCACATTTAGTACTGGCAATTAGGCAACCAACTAGAGCAAGTAAAAAGCTCACAATAAATAGTGAACTGGCTTTTCAGTATTACGAGAGGTAGATAGGTTGAACTGTTTCCAATTTTTCATTTTGCGCTTTCTTTTTCTGTTTGTTACAAATGCTTTATTGATGATGATAAAGGAATCTGTACTTCTTCAGTAGAATACCCCCATCAATGGTGACAGCAAGGGGTTATCTGTCATAAGCACCCTTCCAGTTGGGAAGATAAGAACTTTTCATATTGTAAATACTATGAGTAGATTATTTGTGCTAAAGGTTGGAAAGAAAGAAAATGTCCTTTAGTAAATTATGATAAATTCGATCAGGAGTTTGCTAGTTTGATTTTTTTCCACGTTCATCGCAGATAGCTTTCTTCTATGTTGCTGTGCTTGCAGGCCTTCTTCACAGGTTTCCTGTTAGCTTTTCTCAGGTGTCAATTATCAAATTGCTCTTAAATTACATTAAAGCTAAGCAATGCTGTGAGAATTCTCAGTGGATATATGGTTGTAGTGCAGCATGCAGCAGGGCATATTAGGAACCGTAAATCTGGGGGTTCTGGTGGTTCAAAAGTGTCTGAGCTAGGAGAAGCTATCACTTTTGCCGACGTTGCTGGTGTTGATGAGGCTAAGGAAGAGCTAGAAGAAATAGTGGTAGATAACCCTTTACTGTTTTTCTTGATCCTGGTGGTTTGATGATGCCCTGAGGGTGTTATGAACCTTTCTTTGAATTTTGGAGTTGATCTTTCTGTTGTTTTTTTGCTGCCCAGGAATTTCTTAGGAACCCAGACAGGTATATAAGACTTGGTGCTCGACCTCCTCGAGGTGTTCTCCTGGTGAGTTTATGAATATTTTGGTTTACTGTTCCTCAAAACAATCTGTTTTTGAAATAATGATTCTTTTAGTGGCAACCATGCAGCAGCTTAGATTAGTCACAAGCATGTCTACAACTCGTGCTGCCCTTCTACTGAGAAGGTTTTCGTAGCTACAAATTTCTAATTTGATTTTGTGACAGTGACCTGCTTGTCTTTTGAGTTTTAGGCATTGTTGATTTGAGTCTTTGCTTGACCACTGGAAGATAGCCTTAGGTTAATAAATTCTCTTGTGATTGGTTTTGAGCAGTTCATTGTATGCCATCTGACTGGATTTCACTACTGTATTCTAGTATTTCTTGTAAATTATTGTTTGCAGTTGGTAACTGTTATTTTCTTTATCTTACAGGTGGGTCTTCCCGGGACAGGCAAGACACTTCTGGCAAAGGCTGTAGCTGGAGAAGCCGAAGTTCCCTTTATCAGCTGCTCTGCAAGTGAATTTGTGGAGCTTTATGTCGGCATGGGTGCCTCCCGTGTTAGAGATCTCTTTGCACGGGCTAAAAAGGAAGCACCATCAATAATATTTATTGATGAGGTATGGCTTTTTTGTGTGTTTATTGGTTTAATGCTTGTCTCTTTGGTTGTTGGCAAAAATATGCATGAAGAGGAGTGCATGGCATCAATTGTATTTTGTACCCTTTTTGCAGATAGATGATGTGGCAAAAAGCGGTGATGGGAAATTTCGCATTGTCAGTAATGATGAACGGGAGCAAACTTTGAATCAGCTGCTCACTGTAAGTGGATTTAGTAGGAATTCTAAAGCTTGAATCTTCAAAGCTATTTGCAGTGCAACTCTGTTGTTATTGTTCTTGGTGCAACAAATCGCTCAGATGTTTTAGATTTGATCGTGTAGTTATGGTTTGTATGATAATCATGTTTGACATGTTAAGGTGTGACAAATAAACAAGTTCCATAAGTCTCAAAGCTTCTTTTCCTCATCCCACCTTAGGTTGAAACCCCATGATAGGAATGGAAGAGAAGCTACTTTAAAAGTCCATGTTTCCAGGAAGGAACTTCCCTTAGGTGACGATACTGACCTCAGTGACATTGCCTCTACGGCCACTGGCTTTACAGGGTACTAGTGACTAGTGGTTATCTTATTTGTCTTTTTCTCATTTCTATGGGAAAGATGATAGGAATGACGTTTCTATTTTAACAGGGCAGATCTTGCAAATCTCGTAAATGAAGCTGCTTTATTGGCTGGAAGGAAAAACAAAGTTGTCGTTGAGAAAACTGGTTTCATTTAGGCGGTTGAGCGGTCAATAGATGGAAGTCTCTCCCTCTCTTAGTATTCATCTGAATAAAATGTTTAGGTGAAATATTTAACTCTGATGGCTATTGAAGATTCTAAGCCTAGAAAGTCAACTAAAAGATCTCTCAAGTCAGCTTGAAAACTATTTATGGATGAATTTTAAAATCTAAAAGAATGTCAGAACAAATACTAAAATTAGCCTATAATTGGAAAGAATCAAAATCTACAAAATATTTTCCATAGGAATTAAAAGGTATCCAATCTAACAACAAATATTAACAATTATCCCATAATTAGAAACAATCAACATCTTGAAAATATGCTCCATAGGTATATTCGATAGCAAAAAGAAACTATAAAAAGCTGGCAATAGATAGCTGATGAGACCTATGACCTAAAGTTGATAGGATTAAATGAGTTTGAAATATAAACCATAGCATGCATCGCAATACGTAACAACATTTACGTGTAAAAAATACATGCATATTGATCATATATATATATATATATGTAGCAACGGAAGCATAACCAAGATAATTTGTTATACTCGTGAGTCAAGGATCGAGTCACAGGGCGATGATCTACGAGATTTCCTTCAAAACCTTTGACCTTGCCCTTGTATGATTCTTTCCTCTTGATGAACCTATGGTGACTAAAATAAAAGACTCGTCAGAGGGAGCCTAATCCTCAAGACTCGTTAGAAAGAGAGAGTCTCAACCTCACGGAATAATTGAGATAATTTTGCTTCCTTTACTTCGTAATCTTCAGCCTGTTATATAGGCTTACATGATATAACGAAATTCCAAAATAAGTTCCTACTATATAGAAAATAAAGCCATCCTAATACAAAGAAATTACTAATACTTAAGGAAATTAGTTATAGAAACCAATCCCTTAATTTGTGGATAAAAATAGCAACTCAAATAAGTAAAAGAATATGAATCCTAAGAATTCTGCCACAAATCAACTCTCTCTCATATTTCAGGTCTTATGCATCTATCTGTGATAGCTCTCTCTCATATTTCAGGTCTTATGCATCTATCTGTGATAGTGCAGGCCCACAAAGGTATCCACAACATCACTTCCCCTAGGGAAAGAGCTTGTCCACAAGCTCAAAATCTGGATAAGCATGACAGAACTAGTCAAGGTCCTCCCAGGTGGTTTCGGAGGTTGGTAAATATGCCCATTACATCAGTATTTCCCAAGTTTCTCTATGCGATCTGGAGTGAAGGATAGTAGTTAGAGTGGGTATCACACGGCCTTCTACAATAGGTGGAAGGAATGGAACCTGAGTTGGAGGGTCACCTTTAAATGGTTACCTTTAAATCATGAAAGATATCATGAATTTGGCTTATAGGAGGAAGCTCCAACTGATATGCAACTTCACCAATGCCACGTAAAACTTTGTAGGGACCATAAAACTTAGGTGAGAGCTTATGATAAGGGGTGTTGGTAATGGAAAGACGTCGGTAGGAAAGAAGACGTAACCAAACAAAATCACCCATAGCAAATTGAACATTGCAATAACCCTTATCATAATACAGTTTCATGTGAGCCTGAGCCTATTGAAGATGTTGACAAATATCTGCAAGAACAAAATCTCGATCTAATAGTGCCTTATAGATTGCATCTACTAGAGAATAGCCCAAATCGTAAGTCAACAATTTTGGTGGTTCCCTCTCATACACCACTTGGAAAGGACTACCCTGTAAAGCGAAGTGGAAGGAGGTGTTGTAATAGTATTCAGCCCATGGAAGTCAATCAACTCAAGTTGTTGGTTTGTCACCCACAGAACATCGAAGATACATTTCAATAGTGTGATTAACAACCTCAATTTGTCCATCCGTTTGAGAATGATAAGCAGAAGAGAAATTCAGCTTGGTGTCGCTCGACCGAAATAATTCCCGCCAGAAGTTGCTAGTAAACGCAGCATCACGGTCGCTAACAATGGATTCGGGTAAGCCATATAAGCGAAAAACATTGGAAAAAAAACATGTGCCACTATAACAAAAGTATAAGGATGCGAAAGTGATATGAAACGAGCAAATTTAAAAAAGCGATCAACCACTACAAATAAGATAATCTTGCCTTTCACCTTGGGTAAACCATCCATAAATTCCATGGAGATATAGGGCCATATTTGAAATGGAAGAGCTAAGGGTTGTAACAACCTAGTTGGGTGTAAATTGGAGGACTTTTGTTGTTGACAAACTGTGCAAGATGCAACAAATTCTCTAATTGCAGATTTCATCCCATACCAATATATTCATTGCAAATACGATGTAGGGTTTTTTGTATGCCTTCATGGATGCTATCATGAATTGTAGCAATAATGGTAGGAATTAATGGAGAAGTTGGTGGAAGGTAAACCCGCTGATTGTAATGAATGAGACCATTAGATACTGACCAATCAAAACTTAGCTCACCATCTTCCACTTGGTGTCTCAATTGACTAAGAGAGACATTGCTGTTAGTTTCAACTTGGATAGCTTCCAACAATGACATTATTGGGTGTGAAATAGCCATTAAGGTAGATTGATCTTTATCCCAGCGAGATAGTGCATCAGCCACTAGATTTTGTTTCCTAACTTTATAGTCAACTTGAAAATCAAAACCAAGTAATTTGTTGAGCCAATGTTGTTGTGGCGAGGTAGTAAGGCTTTGTTCAAGCAAATACTTTAAGCTATAATGATCGGTGAGTATTAGGAAGTGTCTTCCCCATAAATAAGGACGCCAATGAACCACCACTTTGGCCAATCCAATTAATTTCCTCTCATATGCATCTATTTTATGGTGTCTTGCTGCCAATTTGTGGCTGAAAAAGGCAATGGGGCAGCTGTCTTATTGAAGTACTGTCCCGATACCTACACTTGAAGCATCACATTCTATTATAAACTCTGCATCAAAATCGGGAAGTTGCAGAACAGGGGCCTATGATAAGGCAATTTTAAGTGTTTGAAAGGAAGTGGTAGTCTCCGAAGTCCAATGAAAATTATTTCTTTTTAACAAACTTGTCAAGGGGCTAATGAGATGTCCATAATCACGAATAAATTTTCTGTAGTACCCTACTAACTCAAGAAAACCTCGCAAAGCCTTAATGGAAGTAGGTTACGACCAGTCCTAGATGGCTAAAATCTTGGAAGTGTCAACTACAACACCAGTAGCACTAATGACATGACCAAGACAGGCCACTTTCTCCTCACTAAAGGAATATTTCGATCTTTTAAGGAATAATTGGTGTGAACGAAGTAACTGAAACACTATACGAACATGTTGTAAGTGTTCCTCCCATGTTTTGCTCATTCATTAATGCCTGTAAAGTGGGTGATATATTTGTTAGGCCAAATGGCATGACCAGAAATTCGAAGTGGCAATGATGGGTCTGAAAAGTTGTTTTCTCCACATCTTCAGCTGTCATACGAACTTGAAAATATCTTGATCTCAAATCTAATTTTGTGAAGTATCGAGCACCATGAAGTTCATCCGATAACTCATCCACTACTAGAATCAAAAATTTATCTTTAATTGTTCTAGTATTAAGTTCCCGGTAGTCGACACAAAAACGTCATGTGCCTTCCCATTTTTTAACAAGAAAAACTGGTGAGGAGAAGGGGGAACGGCTCGGACGAATGATTCCTTGATGAAGCATTTCTTTATATTGTTTCTCAATCTCGTTTTTTTGGATATGAGGATACCGATATGGTCTAACTACCACAGGTGTTGAACTAGGGAGCAAGAATAAAAGATGATCACATGAACGAATAGAAGGCAGTCCCTTAGGTTCCTAAAACAAGTCAGTAAATTTTTCAAGAAGTTCTCCTAATCCTTCTGCTCGTGCCTCATTTAAGAGTTGTAATCTTGGTTTATGTTCAGGTTGGAGCCCCTATAAGGTGATTTGTCTTTTGTCCAAATTGAAACACATAGTAAGTGATGCAAAATTCCACCAAATAGGACCCAACGTCATCAACCAGCTTACTCCTAAACTACATCAAACCCATCTAGTGGAATGACATATAAATCAACAAGAAAAATTCCACTTGATACATTTATTGTCTCTTTGCATGTGCCCATACTAGAGATCTTCTCTCTATTTGCAACTGCAACTTGTAACGTACAGTGGGAGTTCAGGGTTGCTCCCAGTTTTTGTGGTACAATTTTACTGATAAAGTTATGGGTGCTACCGGAATCGATTAATACTATGATAGGGCAACCTTTGATGTAAGCTATTAACTGCATAGTTTGGGAATGTTGGAGATTGGTGATGGCATATAGTGAGATGGCTGGTTCCCCAACTACTGTACTCTCCATCTCGTTTCCATCTTCATCTTCTAATTCAAGCCAAAACAATTTTTTCCATTGGTGACCAAATGTGTATGGTTCATCACAATTATAACAAAGTCCTTTTGCCCTCCGATCAACCAATTTAGCTTTAGATAGCTTTTTTGACAAAAGGAGTGGATACACTTCTGCCACTAAAAGCTGGTATAGCTGTCCTACCTGAACCTGTAATTGGTTTGGTTTTAGTTTGAGTTGGTGCAGCAAGTCTGGAGTTGTTCCAAAAGTTGCATCGTTTGCTACTGACTCTTGTTAGTTGTTGTTTCTTCTCAAAGGCTCTTGCCATATTCTTGACAGTAATCAAATTGGGTGGGTTTTACATCTCTACATCTAAACGGATCGCCTCAAATAACCCTGTAGTAAAGAAATTGACCTGGTGATCTGTACGAACTGAATCAGCACAAGCTAATAAGCTTTGAAGCCGCTTCTGATATTCTTCGACTGTTCCTGACTGCTTCAAATTAATCAATTCTCCAAGAGGATTACCTCTTAGCAATGGCCCAAATCTCAAGTTGCAGTATTCTTTAAAGGAATTCTAGCCCAGACTTGTTTCCTTTTATTCTAACTTGTAAAACCACAATTATGCCTCCCCTATCATGTGAAACATTGCAAGGCTGGCCTTCTCTGTTTTAGATGTCTTTTGATTAAGAAAAAATTGCTCACATCGATGGAGCCAGATTAGGGGGTCTTTTGAACCATCATACTTTGGAAAATCTAATTTGGCATACCTTGGCACCACTCCTTGAGTTTGTCGCTGCTCTGCTCTTTCTTCGAACCCTGAAGCAATATTCATATGTGCAGAACTGCTACTGGTTCCGATCTCTGTTCCTTTTCCATTGATTCTTCCCATGACTGACATGAATTCTTTCAGTTGCCGAGTTAAATCTTGAATCTACACCTCCACTTGAGCAAATCTTGCTAGGTGCTGTTCAGGTGTCTCATGTATAAGGGCTTGCAATTCATTGAAATCCCCCATGGTAGTCTCTGATACCAATTTGTTATATTCGTAAGTTAAGGATCGAGTTACGGGGCGATGAAGTATGAGGTCTCCTTCAAAACCTGAGATCTTGCCCAAAACCTGTGATCTTGCCCTTGTTATGATTCTTTTCTCTTGATGAACCTATTGTGAATAAAATAAAAGACTCATTAAAGGGAGCCTATACCTCAAGACTCGTTAGAAAGAAAGAGTCTTAACCTCACAAAATAATTTAGATAATTTTGCTTCCTTTATTTCATACTCTTCAGCCTGTTATATAAGCTTACATGATATAATGAAATTTCAAAATAAGTTCCTACTATATAGGAAATAAAACAATCCCAATACAAAGAAATTACTAATACGTAAGGAAATTAGTTATAGAAACCAATCCTTTAATTTGTGGATAAAAATAGCAACTGAAATAAGTAAAAGAATCTAAATCCTAAGAATTCTTCCACAAATCAACTCTCTCTAATATTTATATTCTTATGCCTCTGTCTGTGATAGTGCTGGCCCACAAAGACATCCACAATAAATACCTCCAGCCATTGCTCCACCAAAGTCCAAATATCTCTGAGAATTTTGAATCTTCTATCCCCTTGCTCTTCACGTAACCGATGGTGTAAAAATAGCTTGAATTAAGGATAGGGACCCAAAATTGTTTTTTAAACTGTTCATCACCTCTGTCCATCACAGAGGAGGCAATGTCTAAGGCATAGGGGTTAACGTGTGCATATGTTAAGGGTTAAAACATTAAATGGACCATACATAAACAGTAGAATGGTTAGGTAAATCTTAAAAATCTTACATTCTCCCACTTGGTCCATTTAACCCAACACCACTCATAACAAGAAAGCAAGTATATGAATTATGGCGATAGGTCCTCTTATAGTGAGTATTATCTTCCATGTATTACATATACAAAATTTCTCATTACTAGCCCTTCAACTTAATAAATAAATAATATGTTTATTCTAGGTCCAAATTAAATGACATTTCTCAAAACCAATCAAAATATGTGTGCACAAAATTTATGAGAAAATATCAAAATGAATAAGAGTTCCATTGAATCAACAAATGTACAACAAAATCACATTATGGAACCACGTCCCATTTGCACTATATGATCCTTAAACTGGTTAGGTGGCATGCCTTTAGTTAAAGGATCCACAATCATCATATCAATGCTAATGTGCTCTATGACAACTTTTCTTTCCTTAACACGTTCTCTTATAGTTAAATACTTAATGTTGATATACTTACTTCGACTTCCATTCTTGTTATTTTTAGCCATAAAGACTGTAGCGGAGTTGTCATAATACAACCTTAATGGTTTAGAAATTGAATCAACAAGTCTAAGCCCATATATGAAACTCTTCAACCATACACCATGCGAGGTGGCCTCAAAACATGATCCAAACTAAGCCTCCATAGTGGAAGTAGCAATCAAGGTCTGTTTGACTCTTCTCCAAGATACAGCTCCACCAGTTAGCATGAAAATATAACCAGATGTTGATTTCCTTGAATCAATGCAGCCAGCAAAGTCTGAATCAGAGTATCCAACTACTTCCAAGTTCTCAGTTCGTCTGTACAATAGCATGTAGTCCTTTGTGCCTTGAAGATATCTCATAATCTTCTTTGCAGTTTTCCAGTGGTCAATACCTGGATTACTCTGATATCTTCCTAACATTCCAACAGCATATGCAATGTCAGGTCGGGTATAGACCTGAGCATACATAAGGTTTTTGACAGCTGAAGCATATGGAATGTTCTTCATGTATTCCCGCTCAAAGTCATTCTTTGGGCATTGATTCAAACTAAATCTACCACCCTTGACTATGGGTGCTACACTTGGTGCATAATCTTTCATCTGAAATCTCTTTAAGACTTTGTTGATATAAGTCTCTTGAGACAAACCCAAAATGCCTCAAGATTTTTCTCAATGGATCTTAATGCCAATGACATAAGATGCCTCACCCATATCTTTTATATCAAAATTCTTTGAGAGTAATTGTTTTACCTCATATAGCAAACCCTTGACATTAGTCGCAAACAAAATGTCATTCACTTATAACACAAGAAAGCAAATCTTACTCCAATTAACCTTCTGGTATAAACACTAATCCATTATATTCTTTTCAAAACTGAATGAAGTGACAACCTCAAGAAATTTTAATTACCAACATTGGGAGGCTTGTTTTAACCTATATATGGATTTATTAAGCTTAAAGACTAAATGCTCACCATCACTAGAAGAGATTCCTTTAGGTTGTTTCATTTAAACCTCTTCCTCTAGTTCATCATTGAGGAATGTTGTTTTCACATCCATTTGATGTAACTCAATATCAAAATGAGTTACCAATGTAATGATTACACAAAGAGAATCTTTCTTAAATACAGAAGAAAATGTCTTCGTGTAGTCGATTCTTGCCCTCTTAGTGAACCCTTGGCAACAAGTCTTGCTCTATGTCTCTCAATGTTGCCTCGTGAGTCTTTTTTTGTCTTAAATACCCATTTACATCCAATGGTTTTCACACCATTTGGCAACCCAACGAGATCCCAGACTTGATTAGATGTCATAGAATCCATCTCATCCTTTAGGCCCCGTTTGGTTGGCACGGATTGTTGACTCGGAAAGTAATCTTTTTCTTAAAATTTAAATTATTACGTTTGGTTCGCTTTTTGAGTAGCTAGGAAAGAAAAAACTTTCCTAATTTAGGGACGTAGTAGCACTTTCCTTGGATTCTAAATCCCAACACCCTGGCCCCGTTTGGTTGGCGAAAAAGTAAAGTGAATTTGGAATATAATTTCTTGGAAAATAAATCTATGGAAAGTAAAGATATTCACATATTTGGATAATTATAAGAATTCTAATAGGAAAGTTGGGTGGATTCTTATTATAGTGTTTGGTATGTAACATTATTTTATAGAATGTAACTTAATTTTGACTTGTGTTTTCAGTTATATCCCTACAAACAGAATAAAAATTGAAATCGTTAAATAAGGAAAAATATAAACTTGAAAATTGTCGATTGAAACTTCTGAGCAAAAATATTCAAAATTTAAAAACCAGCCGATACCGAAAATTTTAAAAAATATGGTGAATTTTTTGCAAAATTTTCAAAAATTTTGAAAATTTTCCTCCCTCCCTTTTATCTGTCCTTCCCCCCTTTTTAAAAAAGTTTTTTAATTAGTTATTTTATTTATTTCAATTTTTATAATTATTGTGATTTTTTAATTTTTGTTTTTAAAATAATAATAATAATTTTTATTACTAATAATAATTATAGATTAAATAAAATTTTAAAAAATATTTTTATTTAAACTTATTTTAATATTTTATATAATAAAGTATTAATAAAATATTTTA
>JANZLD010518732.1:0-14589 GCA_026413575.1 Erythroxylum carthagenense
ATCTGTTCGTTTAGTTCGTTTTCGCTATTGGCTTCCGCATTTTGTTTTCGATCCGAAATTTCCGTTTCCATCCGATTTCGCTTCCTTCGTTCGGTTGGGATCCGATTCCCGGATCGGGTCCCAACAAATCATGTATTTTGAGATTGGTTTAGATATTGTCAATTTAGTATGTTGTAAGTTGGGTTCATATTTCAAGTAAAATGATAAGTTTGGCTACATACTTTTCTGTTTTGCTTATTAAGCTATACATTTTCTTCTACTTAATTTTGGTCAAGGCTTAGAAATGCCTTAATTATTGACTTCACATTCTAGATAGTTAAGCAAGAGAAGTTGGAGAAGCTTGCTTGCAAGGTATTGAACTTGATTTTTGACCTGTTGTTTTCCTACATCTCCAGAATATCTTCTTTTTCTTATAAACGATGAAGTTTTAAGAGGATATCTAGCTTTTGACAATCAACTTCTGTGATGTTCTGGGTAGTTAAGCTTCATATATTGAATATGGAATTTGATCATGCTTAAAATCTTGGTGCGGCTTATCATTGAAGGGAATAGTATAAACAATATCAAAACAAGAACCAAGCAATATGTTGAGCCCACTTAACTAGTGATTAAAGAGAGTTTCAAGAAGCATCTTTATTGTCAATGAGTTGGTTGATTAGTAGGCATTGAAGTACTTCTTGTACAATGTTTGTTGATTTTTATTATTCACATTATGTACATAAAGAGGAGGAACCATATGTGATGTCTTTATAAATCTTTTAACTTTTTTTATGATAGGTTGTCTCTGCTAATTCAAGTCAAACAAATTCTATTAAAGGTGTTCCATTTTCTATAGATATGACCTACTCCCAATTAGTATTTATCTTTTGCCATAATACTATTACTAATGACATTATGTTTAGTAACTTATTCACAATTCACTAATGATACTATTTTGTTATGATTCGTATAGGCACAACAACCACAACGTGTGAGCGATGTGATGATAAATAACTCACGACAAAATAGTAATGTTAACTACAATAGCGCAGATATAGGGGCTTTCGTTGAGACATGTGATTGTCTAGCTCCATGTGCAAGAGGCATATTTTGTAAATATAAAGTGAAAAGAAAGTAGAGTGTTTAAGTTAATTTGTACATCATTATCGACAAAGTGCATATTTTGTTTCCTACTGACAATGTAAATAATGACAAGGTGCATCTTTATGCAAAATGTTTATTTCTTGAAATTGTCGTAGAACTTCTGATAATGGTATGGAAAAAAGAAGGAACATTGAACTTCTTTTTTTCTGGGATGACATTGTGGGAGAAAATATTAGCAAAAGTGAAAATGTAAATGAAGCCATAATTGAAATGAAGTTGTGAGAAACTCACGATAGAATGGACAAAAAGAAACCAGGTTGTATTTAAATGTGTATTTATGGGTTACAATCTTGAAAGTAACATTCTTGAAAACAAATCAACACTAGTCAATTTTGAGAATAAATCACAGCCTACAATTGTAATTGTCACAAAAGATCTTTGGATTCATAAGATAAACAATTATAATACAAGTATTAGCCTTAACTCCAACTTTCCTTCAATATACACCAAAGAGAGCAAAGAGAAGTAAGAAGTCGAACCAATTGCATATGGAAAAACTACCACCTTCATCATGAAAAGCATAAAAGTTACATCTCCCAAACATTTAATGCAACTCTGCATGATTGCTGAGAATTCTCCACATTCTATAGATTTAATTTCCCAATTAATTTTCCTCAATAATGCTACTAGTTTTGACTCTCTCATTGCAACCCAGCATCGTTGCTTCCAGCTCTATGAAAGTTATTGTTGCTGTTGTAGCCTCATTCTCAATTTTGTTTGGAGCCAATTTTGACCAATCCATGAATATGATGCATGCCAATGCATAACCCACAATGTTGGGCCCCATTTTCGGAGCCCAACAATCAGGAGTCAAAAAGCATGAGCTAGTTTCCTTGTAGGGTTATTTCAATGAACCCTCACTTCCTTTCGATCAGTATTTTTGAATTCAACACCAAAGGCTATCAAATGTTTTTTCAAAAGTAGAAAAATGTGTTAGGAATCCATTGCTTCAAGAGTCACTTCATTTGGAGGTCGGATGAAGTTATGGCCAAAAGAATCCAACATATTTATGTCCTTAATCATTTTGTACCTGCCCTGGTACAATTACTATAACTTTCACTATAGATGTCAGATTGACGTTGTTTTTAGACAGTTTGAAAGAGGACTTCTAGATCTACATCTTTGGTGAAGACTCTAAAGCGAAATTTTGTCATTTAGATAGAGCATGTACCATGTGAAATCACACAGGCAGCTCGTGTTTCTTTCGGGTCTGATTGTGCTTCTGTGTTATGAACACACGGCCAGTGTGAATATACACGGCCTGAACGTGTAACCTTCAGGTCTGATGATTTTGTTTGGAGGTTCAAAACATGGACTATGTGAATTCACACGGGCAGACCTTGTAACCCACGGGTCTGGCAGTTTTTCAGCATCAGGAATACACAACCCGTGTGAGTATACACGACCTGACCGTGTAACCTTTTGGTGAAACAAAAATTTTCACCCTCCAAGACCCCTCCAATGGATCCTAAATCCATTCTAACATCCCCTTTTCTTATAATCCCCTCAAATTCACCCCTTCTAATGCAAAACCACTTCATATCCATTTAACTACTAAATACATCTCATTAATTCTTGAATCTCAACTCTAATGATTCGTCATATACAAGCTTTCCAACTCCAACATGCTATTCTAACACTAGCAATAATTAGCAATCTTAACCAAAGGATAAGCACATCCATCATACTCAAACTTTACAAAAACATAATTATACACAAAAAGGAACTTCTCAATATCTCACTCTCATTTCTAAACAAAACAAATGTTTGAACAAGCTTTACTTACATATCAACATACACATCAAACTTAATACAAAATACAAAAGATGCTCATGTTTGATATGCCTATAAAGCTATCCAAAATAGTCATTAGCTTAGTACAAAGGATTTCTAGCTATCTTGGAGTTCCGAATGGCTTGCAAGGATCACTAATCTTCTTGGTCTGCACCTGAGGAGGGAAAATTATGGGTTGAGCTACACAACTCAGTGGCTAATATATTTATAGCTATTGGCAACGAGCCACACAATCAAACATCTATAAATATCCATATAGGCATACATGTTTTGTCTTAATCTAACAATGAAATCTCAACATTCACAATTCCAATACACATCTCATAGAACATAATGGATGTAATTCACATCGAAGCATAACACTCCAAATGTCATCATAACTTAACACATCAAAATGCAAATGCATAAACAATTGGCTCGAGGGTTTTAAGAAACAAAACAGAAAAATCGAAGTTTACTCTGTGAACGAAACAAGTCCACTTTTCAGATCTCGTGTGCCACAAGCAGGCAGCCGGGACAAGGCTTTATATCGACGTGCACTTGACTACGAAACGGTTCCGCTCTTACCCAATCACAATCAATTTTCCTACTCAATTCAATCATTCACAATTTCATATTCTTATACTTTTTCTTTATACCAAAATGCCATGACACAATTCAATGGCATAACCTGATCATACTCACAATTTAACCATATCAAATTGTCCTACATCTTTCAATGCATAACATAACATAAAAATTCATACACACATATGCACATTGCCCATTTACACAATAACCATAAATATTTTACCCACTTTATAACTCTTGAAAATCCAAACTCAATTTGGCCCTTCCTCTTGCTCTTGGGTAGGTTAACAACCAAAATTCTCATTCAATTCCAATTCAAATGGAAATCTCCCAAATTTCCATAATCACAACAAAATGAAATTAAATCAAGCTCAAACTTAACCTATCCATAGTCCATCTAGGTTAGAAAACCCAAAACCTAGCTTAGAAACCCTAAGAATCAAATGGGATCCTTTAAACCATCTTTTTCCACATTCATTCCCAACATAAAAACCCTTTTCTCTTTCTAACTCCTTCTCTAACAAAGTGAGAAGAGAAATAAAGCTTACCTTGAACAAATCTTCTTCCTTCTTCTTCTTCTTTCCTTCTCTCCATGACTCTCTCCTTTTCTCTTCTTCTATTTCACATTTTGCCCTCTTTTCTAACTCCTATGATTTTTCTCTTCTTCTTTTAAACAAGACCACATTTTGCTTGCTCTTCCGTTTTTACTGTTCATTTAATTGGTTCTCCCAATTTTCCCCCTTTTAGTCCATCAACTACTAACATCTTAATTCCTTATTCTGATAAGGTAAATGAAGAAACTTGACAACACTTCCTTCTAGAAAATGTTCCCCATTGTCTTAATTTTCTAATGACACCAATATTATTCCATTTGGTTTGGAAATCTGAAAGTTATATCCTAAACATTTCTGAACTATTCTTATACTGAAACAATATTCTATGCTCAACTTCCATACAAAAATTGAAATTCTTAGAGACTAAATTAGAACTCAATTTCATTAGATACGTTGTAGCCCTATTTCTCTAGTATAATTCAAATCAAGAATTATCTCATTTGGATAACTAGAGAAAAAGTTATGACTAAAACACCGAATCATACTCAATTAACATGTTTCGACTTATAACTTCCAATATTTCACATATAACCCATCTTATCCTAACTATCTTTTTTTACTTCATTTCAAATTCAAGAATTAATCTTTTCTTTACACATAACTAATCGCCAAAATTTCTCATTTAATAGTTATAACTTCCAAGAAAAGTTCGGGTCCAACAATTCTCCCCCTTAAAGAATTTCGTCCTCGAAATTCTTACCTGAGTGATCAAACAATTGGAGGTAATGTTGCCTTTTGTGTTCCTCAGTGTCCCAAGTAACTTCTTCACTCGAATAATTTCTTCCAAATGACCATAGTCAATAAACTCACTCGGTCTTTCAATCACCTGTTTAATCATTCACTTTCTTAACTAATTTCTTAATATATATATGTCTCAGATTACTCATAATTTTCCACTCCTTATGTCAATAACACCATTATCAAATCATATCGATATTTCTTAGCATATTCATATATAACATAACACGTTATGAATCTGAGATATAATAATACTAACTCATAAGTCAATGGTCCAGTTCTTAATAACATGGACCAATACAATTCAAGCTTAGTTGCTTCTTTATCCTAACCTGAGCACATCTTGCACTCAATCTAAGTACACTTTGGAAACCTGATACTCTTAGAACGAATTCATCCTTCACTTCATAATTCACATCTCTGTAGTGTCAGTACACTTAACTCTTATGTCTATCTCACTGTATTCCATACCTTTGGTGTTGATCCACCAAATTCATTCATTTGACATATAACGCTCTATACAATATTCTAATGACATCATTACGATAATGATTGTTATGCTTAAGGTCAATCAAAGCTATACATTGATCTAATATTCCTATGAACTCCAAAATATAAGCTTTAAGCATATCTTTGACAGTTAAGACCATCGGCAAATTCAAACATTCAGTCACTTAAGTTTACATTCTCCGCCGCTAAATGTTGTTTCGACGCATTTCTACTAGGATGTATAGCTTAAGTTACTATTTTTGCTTTCTCTAATAACTTCTTTGCTCAATCATCTTTATCAATATACATACCTCTCATTTCGATCACAAAGCATCATTTCTAATTCAAACTCAAAATTCGTATTCATCTTCAATTTCTTAATAAGATTCACAATTTCTGAATCCTCAATTTGGGATTTGTTAATTCTTTTATGTGAACCTGATCTTCAATTCCATAGCAATTAGTATTTTGATTTTGCCCAAAATTCAACTTCACATTCTATGCTCCTTTTTGCACTAGATCTGATAACCCCAATATCTAAATTCATGCTTCCTTGCTATTGAGATTTTAGCTTAATGTATCAGATACCACACTAACCTTACTGGGAAATACTCAGTTGTACCATCATAATCTTTCAGTACTTCTATCCATTGTCTCAGTTTCGTATTTAATTCTCTCAACTCAATAATCACCTCAAACTTTAATGATCTGCATATTTATATATATATTTAAGATATTTCTATAAATATAATGTCTCCAACTTTCAAGCAACCACTATTGCAGCGAGTTTCAATTCATACATCTCATGAGGCTTAATTGTCTCCATGCATACAAAATCACTTTATCATGCTGCATTGGATTTTATCCTAATCTCTTATACAACATCATTGATAACTATAAAGTCCCCAAATCTAGATGATATAGTTAATATGAGTGTTATAATTCCTTAAAATTCTCTTTACTTCCATTACTCATACGATTTACACATTTTTCCTCAAGTATTTAAATTGCTCTTCTCAACTTTTTGAATACATTTAATACATCATCAAACTTTGCTTGGATCACTTTAATCTTCAATATCATAGTATTGCCGGGGAATTGTTAACTCCAACAGATATAACCAAAAACTCCTTGTGCCCGTGATTGGTTCTCGTAATTCTTTAAGTATCTTATTCCTTAATGAGGTAGTATTATCTCACGTCATTTTCAATTTCCCAATCGACTTCCTCAATTCATTCGATTTCCTCTGATTTCACATTAACTTATTCTACTATCTGCTCATTTATACTAATTTCTCCACACATTTCAATTTATTTGCAAACTCAACTTCCTGTGTTGGTAACACATTCATCAAAATCTAATTTGTATCTCCTGTGCATATTCACATAGAATATAATGTGAATCTAAGTTCTCCTTACATTTGCAATAGTGTTACCTAAATTTTCCAAAAAAATCCACTCACATAGTTGGATACTTTACAGCAAACAAAATACATACATTCTCAATACCTCATTAAGATCAATTTTAACTATTCACGATATTTCAATAATTTCAATTTCTATCACACTTTGCATGATCAAGATATCCTTTATAATAAAACTCAATGAAATAAGAGACATAGTTGTTTACTCTTATAATTTGGTATGTACCGTCATGATCACTACATCTTATACATAAAAGGAATTTAACCAGGTCACCAATTTATATCTCATGGTAATGATACACCCATCACAATTGATTCTGAACAACCTTTGAATATTCTATGACTATTCAAAATTACTCCTCCATAGTAGTTACCTTTTCAGCATAATCACCTATACCATACTTCCATTGCATTACTCTGATTTATCTCATAATCTTTAACTATAGGGATCATAGATTATCTCCTTACCATATCCAAATAAAGATCTCATATGTACTCAGTCACATTGTTCACCGATGTAACCACATTATCAAATATGTGCTCATAATAACTGGTTGACATAACCTCGAGAACTTCTACACATATCACCATCATTTGTTTCATTTTCCATATGTACATTCCTAATCAATTTAGAATTATAGGTGCATAGCCATCTTGAAATTCTGATCTCAAATTTACTAGCACAATCTTATACCAGATCATAAATTCCGAGTTCAACTTTTCAATTGTACTTTGCTTGTACACCATAAATCTTGTCATTTTCACCCCTGTCTCTATTTCTTTTTCAGTCAATTCATGAAAATATTTTCACATCCATATCAATTCAAGTACATATCCATAACAAAATTTCGTTACCATATTCTCTGACATAACCACAAATACTGAATCTATGTCTAACATATCGAACTACGTAATATTTCTTATTTCTAAATATTCACAACTTTCCTTATCTTACATCCTGATAAAACACCATTCTTCTCATTGTTTCTAATAGTCCAAACTCTTAACGAAAGTTCATACATGTGACTCATGTGATTGCAATTACTGGGATTCTATACTCATCAATATCCTTTTCTAAAGGTGAGGAATCAGGTGCAATAGATCCTTGCAAAACTCCTCGTGTTTTTTTTATGAGGTAGCATTTTACTCCCCTATTGTAAACACTAACGTTTAGCTTACATTTCCTTTTAATCTTATTTCCTACATGTATGCAGGATATGCATGTCACTTAATGCAAATAATCAATTCACATATTCACAATACAATAATTTAACACATAGTATAAAAATTCATCCTACTATGCATCCTAAGCCTAGGAAAAACCTAAGCTCTAATACCACAAGATGTTGGGCCCTATTTTCAGAGCCCAACAATCAGGAGTCGAAAAGCGTGAGCGGGTTTCCTTGTAGGGTTATTTCAATGAACCCTCACTTCCTTTCGATCGATCTTTTTGAATTCAACACCAAAGGCTGTCAATTTTTTTTTGAAAGGTAGAAAAACGTGTTAAGAACCATTGCTTCAAGAATCACTTCATTTGGAGTTCGGATGAAGTTATGGCCAAAAGAATCTAATATGTTTATGTCCTTAATCATTTTGTACCTACCTTGGCGCAATTGCTATAACTTTTACTACAGATGTCGGAATGACGTCTTTTTGGACGGTTTGAAAGAGGACTTCTAGATCTACAACTTTTGTGAAGACTCTGAAGTGAAATTCTGTCATTAGATAGAGCACGTACCGTGTGAAATTGCATAAGAAGCTCGTGTTTCTTTCGAGTCTGATTATGCTTCTACGTTAGGAACACACGGCTAGTGTGAATATACACGACCTGACCGTGTAACCTTCGGGTCTGGCGATTTGTTTGGAGGTTATTCACAAGGGCAGACTGTGTAACCCACGGGTCTGACAATTTTTCAGCATCAGGAATACACGACCCGTGTGAATATACACGACCTGACCATGTAACCTTCAGGTGAAACAAAAATTTTCACCCTCCAAGACCCTGCAAATGGATGCTAAATCCATTCTAACATCCCCTTTTCTTATGATCTCCTCAAATTCACCCCTTCTAATGCAAAACCACTTCATATCCATTTGACTACTAAATACATCTCATTAATTCTTAAATCTCAACTCCAATGATTCATCACATACAAGCTTTCCAACTCTAACATGCTATTCTAACACTAGCAATAATTGGCAATCTCAACCAAAGGATAAGCACATCCATCATACTCAAACTTTACAAAAACATAATCATACACAAAAAGGAACTTCTCAATTTCTCATTCTCATTTCTAAAGAAAAAAAATGTTTGAACAAGCTTTAATTACATGTCAACATACACATCAAACTCAATAAAAAATACAAAAGATGCTCATGTTTGATATGCTTATAAAGCTATCCAAAATAGTCACTAGTTTAGTACAAAGGATTTCTAGCTATCTTGGAGTTTTGAATGCCTTGCAAGGATCGTTAATCTTCTCGGTCTACACTTGAGGAGGGAAAATTGTGGGTTGAGCTACGCAACTCACTAGCTAGTATATTTATAGCCATTAGCAACGAGGCATACAATCAAACATATATAAATATCTATATAGGCATACATGTTTTGTCTTAATCCAACAATGAAATATTAGCATTCACAATTCCAATACACATCTCATAGAACATAATGGATGTAATTCACATCGAAGCATAACACTCCAAAATGTCATCATAACTTTAACACATCAAAATGCAAATGCATAAGCAATTGGCTTGAGGGTTCTGTGAAACAAAACAGAGTAATCAAAGTTTATGTCGTGAAAGAAACGAGTCCACTTTTCAGATCTCGTGTGCCACAAGCGGGTAGTCGGGAGAAGACTTTATGTCGATATGCAAGTGACTATGAAACGGATCCACTCTTGCCCAAACACAATCAATTTTCATACTCAATTTAATCATTCACAATTTCATATTGTCATACTTTGTCTTTATACCAAAATGCCATGACACAATTCAATGGCATAACATGATCATACTCACAATTTAACCATATCAAATTGTCATACATCTATCAATGCATAACATAATATAAAACACATCATAGCAATTCACAATTTATCAATTCAAGCATATACATACACATATATGCACATTTCCCATTTACACAATTACCATAAATATTTTACCTACTTTATAACTCTTGAAAATCCAAACTCAATTTGGCCCTTCCTTTTGCTCTTGGGTAGGTTGTTCTTGATTTCCTAACACAACCAAAATTCTCATTCAATTCCAATCCAAATGGAAATCCCCCAAATTTTCATCATCACAACAAAATGAAATTAACACAAATCAAGCTCAAACTTAACCTACCCATAGTCCATCTAGGTTAGAAAACCCAAAACCTAGCTTAGAAACCCTAAGAATCAAATGGGTTCCCTTAAACCATCTTCTTCCGCATTCATTCCCAACACAAAAACCTTTTTCTCTTTCTAACTCCTTCTCTTAAAAAGCAGGAAGAGAAATAAAGCTTACCTTGAACAAATCTTCTTCCTTCTTCTTCTTTCCTTCTCTCCACGACTCTCTCCTTTTCTCTTCTTCTATTTCACGTTTTGCCCTCTTTTCTAACTCCTATGATTTCCTCTTCTTCTTTTAAACAAGACCACATTTTGCTTGCTCTTCCCTTTTTACCCTTCATTTAATTAGTTCTCCCAATTTTGCCTTTTTTACTCCATCAACTACTAACATCTTAATTCCTTATTCTGATAAGGTAAATGAAGAAATTTGACAACACTTCCTTCTAGAAAAAGGTTCCCCATTGTCTTAATTTTCTAATGACACCAAAAGCATTCCATTTGGTTGAAAAATCTGAAAGTTATATCCAAAACATTTCTGAACTATTCTTGTACTGAAACAATATTCTGTGGTCAACTTCCATACAAAAATTGAAATTCTTCGAGACTAAATTAGAACTCGACTTCATCAGATAAGTTGTATCTCTATGTCTCTAGTTTAATCCAAATTAAGAATCATTATATTTGGATAACTAGAGAAAAAGTTATGGCTAAAACACCAAATCATACTCAATGAACTTGTTTCAACTTATAACTTCCAATATTTCACATATAACCCATCTTGTCCTAACTATCTTTTCTACTTCATTTCAAATTCAAGAATTATTATTTTCTTTACACATAAATAATTGCCAAAATTTCTCATTTAACAGTTCTAACTTCCAAGAAAAGTTTGGGTCCAACACACAAAATGGAAAATAGAAGACCACACAAAGTTACAATGATGGAGAGAACAGAACTTCCTCCAAAAAGAGGCATATCCAATTTCAAGTTGGAGCTGTAGCTCAAGATATGTGGCCTCCAATTCTTCACAACAGCTCTTTTTATTTTCCAATTCTACTTCCAAGGAGGAAATCCTGTTAAAAACCTCATTTACTTCAGCTTTGGACACATTAAGCTTGGTCTCAAGGTCTTGTTTCATTAGCTTGTGACTGTTTATCTGATTCTCATTAGTTGCCTTTGGTCCTTTCAAAGTTTATACCTCTTTTTTGTAGCATGGAAATGGTTTTATTAGATTCCTACAGTTGATTTGTCAAGAATTTATGCTATCTAACAACTGATTTAAGCCCTTCTTCTGATTGGATTATTATGGAATTTGTATTACAGAGCTGGTCTTTTAACGTATCAATTTCATATATAGTAGTAGGCAGACATTTTTCAAAGTTACGATTTCCACGTAAAGAAGCAGTTATTGGCAAATGCAAGAACTGATCAGTCACACCAACCTCAAATTCATTTTCTCTTCGTGATTCATCCCAATCAAAGTGCTTTTTAATTGCCTCCCTCATGCTGGAAACATCTTCAATAGAAAAGCAATGGTTTGTAGTCTAGTCTAAAGTAGTGCTTAATTCATGATCGAACTTGGCGACATCAAATTTTCCATTCAACAAATGATAACAAATTTGAATAAATTTTTGTACCAAAGCACTGAGTTCATAAATTTTCCACTGGAAAGCATGAACCATGTAGCCTAAAGTTGTTTTCTCATCATTAACAGATATGAAGTTGCCTTGGATACATTAGAAAGAAAGCATTTTTAACATAATAACCACACTTCGTCCTAATAAAGAGTTTCATTATTCTAATAAACCAATCATGTGTAGCAGTAATTCAATCTTTTGTTGACAGATTTTGATATTTCTTGTTGCTATTCAAGAGTCTCTCCTTAAAAACCATATTCAGAATTCCTGACTGAAAAGATTGACAAAGTTGCAGTCTTTAAGAATTAAGTTAGTTTAATTACACTTCCTTGAATTACATTTTGGAGTCTAACTCTGTTCTATCAATACATATGTTTCAAGTATTCGTTCAATAATGAAATAAAGCAGGATGGAGAAAAAAATTGATGAGAATTTTGATCAAGGTGCAGTCATCACTGTCATGAAGAGAGATGCATAAATACCTAAGACTGTTTACTTGGTATGCATTGGCTTCATGGTATAAATTCAATGACAATTGCATTGTCGACCATTGATTCATTTACAAGTAAAATTCTAGAAACATCATCATAAAAATGACAGACATTAAAATTCCATTTCAAATGTGGGTCTCCATTTGTAATTTTCTGAGGAAATAATAAATGTGAGGATCCAATTACCATTTTAGAATATGATATAATGTGAAAATCCAGTTACATATGTGGGAAATGCAAATCAAGTTACATCCAGGAATCACGCAGTGACAAAGTCAAATAATTCGTTTAACCATCTTAATTAGAAATAATCTGAAATAGTTACTCCCACATTAAAATGAGTAGATAAAATGATGAGGAAGAAAGCAAGTAGAAGAACAAAATTACAAGAAATGATCAAAAAAAAATCCCAAGTAGTTTAGAGTACATCATTTTCATTGCCCTTCTATCTTCAATTGAATACCCACCCTCAAAGACACATCCACAGGCCTTCTCTCATATTCCTCGTCTTTGAACATATCCAAAATGTCCAACTCTGTAATGCCAAAAAAAGCTTTATTCAATACAAAATCTCTTCCAAGTTTCGTTTTTTGTTATGAAAAGGAAAAGTAAGTATTGACTATAGAATTGAAAAATATTAAAAAATAACAATTAAATCAGACCTTGTCGGTAACTTTCTTATACTGTACAAGAAGAATAATGGATAAACACACCCTTTTTATGCTAAATCTATGCCTGTTCAATTGTCAAAAAAGGAATTAGAGCATGTAAAAGTAGTATGTATATTATTTGTATCGATACAAGAAAGAGAGAGATGTATAAGTAACCAATGCATGAAGGAGACGTTCCCTGAATTAAGACAAAAGGAGGATGGAAAGAGTTGAGAGCATCGTCAAAAAAGTAAAGTGGGAAACAAAATCAAAAGAAGAAGGGACATTGGCTTGGCTTAGGTGAGAAGCTGAGATGAACGACGTTGGTTTTAATTAAAATAGAGTTAAAACGTTGACGTATTTGTTGTAGAACATAATAGGTACAGAATTAGTGGCAGATGATCTGATGCCATTGTTATTATGCTTTGTTGCTTTTTATGGTGATTTTGCTACTGATTCCATGCTATTGATGGAGTTTTGTTCTTTTCCATATAAATGTCCCCATATTATGCTTGATTATAACTTCGTATAAAATAATTTCAATATCTTTTTTCTCAAGTTAAAAAGTTGCTTTTAAAAACCAAATTAAACTTATGAAGTCCTTTAGAGAATGGCTCTTGTTTGCACCCTAGTGGAATGAAACACATAATATGTCTTATAAACACGAGACTTTTTGAACTCTTTTTATTATTTTTATAATGCTTTTTACATTAACCAGTGCATAAGTTTCTCTGTTGAAGTAAAATCAACAGTACTTATTATTATGAATTTTTGAGTGAGATTTAACTTAACTAAATCAAATTTTATTTATTCGATATGATTTGATTAGTAAAATAGTCATTTTTTATTTCAACAAATTTTCATTTAAATGTTTGGCCAAAAGTTATAGTATTACATATTCTTACCTTAGGTTAATCACTATTCCTATTTTGGCTTGCATGTTAACGTTGGGTTTGGTTGATATCTCCGAGGGTGGAGACAGATAACAAAACACAAAAATCCTATGTCCAGTAGTGTTTGGTTGTTGACATTGCCCATTTTTGTTCCGACGCCAGCTCACAAAAACACAAATTTTTTGTTCTTTCCAAAACTGTGGCACAAATTTCTTGTGCTTGTCAAAGAAACAAAACACACGGGTTGTTAGACAAAAATACCCCGATATTATTACTAATATTCCACATATGCCCAAGTGTATAAATAGCAAAAAAAGAGACCATTCTTCTCATTTCTTCACCAGACACTTTCTCTCTACTACTAGCATGTTCTTCTCCTGTTTGTCTCTCTAGTAAGAAACTGGTCCTTTCTATATTCTAATCGGTAGTCAAGGGTGAGTTCTTCATTTTTTGTTGTTGCTATTTTCGTGTTTGTCAACTGGAAATCTACATGATCCATATAATTTTCTTCAATTTTCAATTTTGGGGGTGTCACAGTAAACCTTAATTTTAACAATAGAAGTTTTTGTGTTTTGTGTTTTGTGTTTTCTATTTTGAGTTTCTTTCTTTATTTGTGTTTTGAAATTTTTATGCTCTATTTCTTATTTTCTGTTTTGATTTTTTGATTATTTTTGTATTTATGTTTTTTTTTAATTTTTATTTTGGAATATTTCTTCTTTTATTAATTTTGATTCAATTTTTTTAATATTTACTTCTGCTTGTGTGTTTTGTGTTTCTATTTTTTTAATATTAGTGATTTGAAATGT
>JANZLD010520813.1:0-14566 GCA_026413575.1 Erythroxylum carthagenense
TAGCAGGAGGCGCGATGGCACACAGGTCGGTCAGCTGGGGATCGCTTTTGAGGATGCCTATGATAGACTTTTATATCAGTTTCCTTTTTGGTTTGTCTAGGGGACTGATAGACTCGTCTATTCTGACATCGGATGACTGTATCAGATTATGATTTTTGGAGTATTGATTATTGTTTTATTGTGAATTATTATACTGCGATGCCATGTGGATTTTAGCGAAATTTTCTGGTAGTGAACCTTTATCGTGGGATACGTGTCGGAGCGACCTACGGGTTTCCCGATGTGTACCCTACGATGAGGGGGGCGCTACATTCTTAAGTGCTAAAGATATTTTGAATTAATGCTAGAGTCAATGGATTGTCTTAGTTTTATTAATTCTGTGGTGTTTTGTGAGCCTGTCATAAGTTTTATAAAGATCAATCCCTGTTTAATTATTGCATTACAAATAAAATCCTTATTCTCATATATTGAAATAACATTTTCAAAATATAAGGAATAACCATATTTTATTAAACAGGAAACAAAAATCATGTTCCTTACAATCATTGGGATGCAATATACATCCTCCAAATATAACCTATGAATACTAGGAAAGTCTAAGATAACTACTCCCACTGATTCTGCCAAAACGTAGGATCTATTTGCTATCTTGACTTAAAACTAGCCTTTAGGTAGTCTTTTCCTTTGCTGAAACCCCTGCAAAGAATTACAAACATGGTCAGCAGCTCTTGAATCTAATATCCAAGAATTAGATGAATCTGCTGCATTTTTTGTTCCTAACAAACTTTAGAAACCCATACCTTGTTTGCTTTTTAGGGAATCAAGGTAGACTACAAAGTTTCTTTTCCAATGGCCCTTCTAACCACAGCAGAAACACTTTTCCTTGGTGTCCTCTTTGGCCTTCTTTTTTATGGGTTGAGCCTTGACTCTTATTTAGGCCTTCTTTTTCATTGGACCCTTCTTCCTTTGCTTGCTCTTACCTTTGGGCTTAGATGCTACATTAGCTTCTTTTGCTTTTAAGGTGTAATCCTTGCTGTTGAGCTCATAGTCTAACTTAAACTGTTGAAAAGAAGAGTTTAAGCTATTGATGATCATAATCATCTGTGTTTTCGCATTCATATCCGCCTCAAGCATCTCAGCCTTGTTAACTGCAGAGATTACCATAAGCATGTAATCCCAAACTGGTTCACCAGGTTTTTGTTTGAGATTATGAAACGTTTAGATAGCTTCCACTGTTATAGACCTAGTCCTCACAAAAAACATCTCATGTAGGTGATAGACCATTGTACCGACAGTTTTCATGCATGCAATTTGCTTTTGCAACATTTCGTTGACAAAAGTCAGAATATAGCACTTAATATTCTTATCAGCATTTTACCATCGCTCATATTGTTAGACTTGCTTAGAAGTTAAATTTCCACCCAGAGGTACATTCTCATTTATGTTAATACCCATAAAATTCGTTCATATTGAAGAACAATGTCAAGGTTATGTCATTCATTAAATTTGTCTCTATTTTCCAATTTGTTATTATTCAAAAGCATTATGAGAGGATTCATATTGTGGTGATTATGTCTAAAAATATAGATTATTAAAGAATAAGCATACTAGTCAAAAATTGGACCTTGGCATAAAATCATGATGCACGTATGCATGATGATAGATTTAACAAAACTAAAAACTAAATCTTTATATGACAGTTATTTCTCATCTATAATAGACTAAGTGATAGTGGGCCATCTTATCTGTTAAAAGCAAAACTGGGACCCTCCCATTAAAAAAACGACTAAGCATCTTCATGCCTAACCTTTTGAGAAGCACCATAATTTGATCCATACATTTATCAACAGAGCTACGGTGGGCAGGTTATTGATAAACTATGCTCAGTATGTAACCATTTGATTCATCCACTAAAGGTACTTACAAACTATGCCTCGGTGGGAGGTCACATTTGCTACCATTGAGTGAACTTATCCTTTAAGAGACCCAAACCATGCAAAATATAGGATTCATGTCCTCCGATAGGGAGTAACACTTCACCATATGCATATAGGCCATCATATGGAGACTGTGGACTCTCATATGAGCATCCTCTCCCACTCAATCTTTTTGTTCTTTAAGTTTTAAGAAATACCATCTTGTCTAGATGCAATTTATTATCCATCCTATATTGTTTCATTATATATCTCATACATAATGAATGCATGGCAAAGCCTAGGGATAGCAATTATTCTAAATGGCATACATTTATATAATATCGCATATTATTAGCATCCATCCATCCATTCATCTTATGAATAATTAAAACTACTATTGACAGTCCATCCTAGAACATAAATAATTACAAGGCTCGTTACAGCTTTGACTCCTTGCTTTTGTATCCTCTCCTTGTTAATGTGTCCTCTCCTCATCATTGTATCCTTGATCAATGTGATCTACCACTTGTTCTACTTAGATAACTTGGTTAACAAAATCCTTTAGTGGTAAAGGAGAAGAAATATTGAAGAGGTTTACCTTTTATAATCAACTAGTTGAAAGAACCAAAATGAGACAATCTCATTACAAGTTTCGGCTAGCTCAAGCAAGAGATATGAGAGTGAGTAAAAAATGCAACACCTTCTTCTCATTCCTCGGAAATGAAGAAGAAGGCCATAAATGAGACATTCTCATTTGTTTTAGTATGGCTAGTTGAAAAGACAAAAAGAAGCAAAATGGAACCTCTCAATTTCGGTTAAAGATGAAAGAAGAGGGTGATGTGCATCCAATGCATCACTTCATTCTTTAATCAAAAATAAAGAAGCCAATAAATGAGACACTCTCATTTGTTTAAGATGGCTATATGAAAAGACCAAATAACCTAAATGAGACCCTCTCATTTTCGGTAATGAGATGACAGAAGGGAGATAGTACATCAAATGCACCTCTTCCTTCTTTAATTAAATAAATGCTAAACGGTTACATGCCACCATTAAAAGACAACCATTAAACCATTTAATGATAAGTTCATTACACCATTTAATGATGACATCATTAAACCATTTAATGATGATGAAGTATGATAAAAACCTACCTTAAATGTGCAGTTGTCCATTTAATTGAAAATTTCCCTTTTTAAATCTTTAATAGCTTTGTTTCAATTTAATTATTCTAATTAATCAAATCAAACCAAAGTCTAGGCCAATATTAAATGTTCTTTTGGGCTTCTAATTAAGAATTATTTAGTGTAAGCCCAACATTTAATCATAGGCTTTAAAACCCAATTTAATTAATTCTTAATTAAATTGTTCTGGTTTTTTTATTCCGAATCTAATTCAGTCACTCCTTTCTTTTTTTTTTGTCTCATTTTTCTTTCCAGAAACCTCTATTTATTTTTCTTACTTTCCTTAATATCCGTCCTAGAAGCCAAGTGGGGAATCTAATTGGACTTATATAATTCAAGCACTAATAAGCCCATAATCAATTTCATCTCATTAGAATTAATTCAAACTTGTTAACCAAATGTCATTCTACTAAAGAAAATTACCTGAACTCTTAAACTACTAAATATTATGAGAATATATGTTTCTAATTAGATGTCCAATTGCAAACTCTATTATGAACCATATTATAGCCATTTGCACAATAAAGGGTAAAATTATTTTTGCCCTTATGTTGGTTTTTCCTTCTAGATCTCCCGTTTTACTCTATATGGTGATTAACATATAAGATCTCATCTTGGTGTTAAGGCTTGATGGGTAGCTCGTCCATCAAACTACTGACATCAGTTTAATCACCAATCTTCGTAAAACATCTAGAAGTGATGATATCACTATAAACTCTTTATTTGATAGAATATTCCCTAATACATATTTCAATTAATAATTCCAACATGTAGACATTGAATTAATATTATGTAAAAATCCATTCCAATCATATAAAAAATTATAATAAAACATATATGAGTTTATCACTCATCAAGATTATGGTCCATAATAAACGAATGCTAAAGTGTATATTTTAAGATTAAAGAAACGACCTACTTTATTCTTTAAAAACATACGTGATTCCAGATTCATTTAATAGTGTTATTATCTATGGCTAACTATTATCATGATATGAAACTCGTCATTCCCTTGGAGTAAACTCCTTTACTTACATGGAGATAAATCGCAACACTGCCATCTAAATCATAATCAAGCGACCAACTTAATTATTCAATAGTGAATCAATTAATTTAGACTCTAATAAATTACATGTTTCCTATACATCTCTATATATATGTATATTACATAGAAAAGCATCTTGGTATCTTATGACTAGTTATATTATGCTCATACAAATAAAACAAAACTCTTTTGTTTTATTAATAATATTTTCATTACAAAAATGTAACCAAAAGACGATTAAGTTATATGTAAATAAACTTGCTTTCCAGGGCACTATATTTACATAACTCCAACCTCTATAGAGCATATGTCTGCGCATACCAGAGGATATTTGAGAATATATCTTATGAGAATGATACGTTAGAGCAGTTACATTAACTTATTTAAGGCATCACATATAACATAAGCATTCAAAAAGATCAATTCTTCCCATTTCATTCACTAAAAATAAACTTACATAGTGTCATTACAACTCATAATCCATTTATATACATTACATAACATTTGGTAGTTTAATACTTCATACAAAATGTTTAACATGAAATGGGATGCTAAATTAAAACATTCTAACTAGACTCCTTAGATTCAGCAGATCAGACCTTTGAGCCATTCTCGTCCCTAAAATGCAAGTACTAAACTTCTACTATAACACATTAGTAGTTAGAACTCCTTTGAACCTAAACAAAATGTTGCAATTTTGATGAGGTTGCGAACTCAGTGAGTGAACTATCATTGGTGTGTTTACTCAAGTCAAAACACCAAGATAAGTTATAAGCCAATTCAACAAGTATATCACATCATCCAGTATTGAATAACACATCACATTTTATCATATTTCAATAAGTACAACATGTCTATAAACATTTTTTATCACTATTTCAAAATAATTCAATAATTCATCTCAAGCATTCGTATGATACATGTAAAGTTATATATCCAAATGCATATATAACTCCATTTTTATTTTGCTTTGTTTTGATTGAGTGCCTTTCAACCTAATTTACTGTCTCGTATTTGTTATAGATATCAAGCTTATTTCTGAGCTAAATCAGCTGTGGATTACAAGTCCATGTTATCTGAGCCTGAGGTTCCTTTCATCATTCTAAGCTTAAAGGTCTTTTCTCATATTGGTCACTTTGGTCACAACTCTTTTAACTGCTCATGAATGTCAAATGCAATGATATGAATCATCTCACATGTCATTTGCTTTGATCAATGTAATTGATTATCTAGAATTCATAATTTAACTTGAATCAAATAAGCATTTCATAGATAATCACATAATCAACAACTGACATTCAATTTAAAAACACTTCTATATACAGTTTAGAAATATCAAACTCCTCAGACCAACAATGTCTGGAAATATAACAATCATATAAATAACAATTCAATAACTAAAATTTAACAAAAAATAAATCAATCATAATAAGAAACATCTAGGTTAACTCACCGTATGCCTCAGAAAAGTTATTGCCTTGATGATCCGACAATGTTTGGATGTTGACGATTGCCTTGCGCGTCTATTGTCATGTAATACATACATAATTTGTAAATCACTTAGTTATTTAATCAAATGAATATGCAATCATACAATTATATATGTGTCATGTTTCAATGCATGCTCAATTGACTTTCCAGGTATGTATTCTTATACATAGATTTTGACTATTCAATTTGTGCTTATACACCCTAAGATCATTCAAACATTTTATTTTGTATACTACCATTTTGCAATCAGGTTTTTACCTTTAAGTTAGCTTGATTTACTCCAAATTCATCAAACATACTTTACACATTTTCATGATAAAAAGCCTCTTATAACACACACACTCAATTTTTACTTTAATATGGAATTTTAGTAAGCTAGATCTATACATTCACCAAAATTTTTCCAGTAATAGATATTTATACATTTACCCAATTCTTATTCATAATTACCCTATGTTCTTTAATGCTTATTCATCCATACCTTATACACATTACTTGTAACATACCTCTCTCATAGAGCATATACTCAATATACCAGAGTATATCTAAGCATACACCCTATAGGAATGGCATGTTAGAGTTAACACATTATCTTATTTATGGCATCACATGTATCACAAAATCTTCAAAAGATCAAGCATTTTTATTTCATTCACAAACTTAACATTCATTGAGTCATTACAATTTATTACTCATGTATAAACATTACATATTATGTGAGAGTTTACAACAACATACGAAATGTTCAACATGAAATAGGACGCTAGAACAAAATACTCTAACTAGACTCTTCAAAATCAGCTGACTAGACCTTTAAGCCCTTTTGCCCCCAAAATGTAGATACTATACTTTTACTTTATCACTTTAGGAGCTAGAACTCCTTTAGACCTGAAAAACAATATTGCAATTTTGATCAGTTTGCAACTCAATGAGTGAACCATCATCAATGCACTCACTCATGTCAGAACATAATAACAATTATAAACTTCAATTCATCAAGCATAACATGTAATTTAGTAATTCATACACATCAAATTCTTCATATATTTATTTCGCCTCAGTTTAATAAGGTACATCAATTCAATCATTCAACAAGACATATCCGTTTGATCATTTAATACATACATAAGAATGCATATGCAAGTGCATATGTGACTCTAATTCATTTTCACTTTGTTGTGACCGAGTGCCCATACTATCTCATACCTTTTGTGGATACCGAGCTTTTTTTTTCCCGTATCCATTGCAAATACCAGGCTCATTGTATCTAAGCCTAGGGCTTTTTATCACATTTTTTAGCTTAAAGCTCTTTTTCACATATTGGCTACTCTGATCATATCTCCTTTATTTATTCATGCATTTCAATGTAATGAGATGCGATAATTGACAAATTATACATTCAATATTCCTCATTCGATGTACACAAGTCATATATCACTTTCTTCATATCTAAGTGTGGTATTCACATTCTAGTTATTCACACATTCCACATTTCACATATAATTAGAAAGCACTTCCAATACATTCCCAAATATCAAACTCCTTGGACCAACAATGTCCAGAATCATCACATTCATATAAATAACAATTCAATAATTAAAAGTTAATCAAAATCAATTCATTCATAGTGAGAAACATCTAGGTAAACTCACTACACATATAATTCAAATAGAAGAATACATATAATTGAGTTTACATCTAGGTTGATTTATAGTACACTCTAATTAAGCTATTGCCTTGATGACCTGACAATGTTTGAATGTTGATGATCAATTGTGTTTCTTTAATCATGCAATACACACATAATTTACATATTAGTAAGTTGATCAATCATATAATTATTCAACCATGCACATGTTTATGTGTCATTTCTAATGCACGCTTAATTCACTTTTCCTATTATGTATCCTTAATCATAATTCTTAATCATTCAAATATTATAACTTGTAGATATCTTCTTTGCAATTAGGTTATGCCTTAAGTAAGTTTGATTTCTCTAAATTCATTATTCATACATTCACCAATCCTTTTCTAACATTACAATTTCATACAATTTTCGTAATTCTCATTACCTAATTCACATGACTCATACCCTTTGAATCACATTTGTATTCATAAGAACACTTTTATACCTTTAATAACTCATAAATTTCATATTTAAGTACATTGATATCAAGACAATCCATTCCTTAAGTTATTAAATCAATTAACAACCTAGACTTATTTGACAACTCTTAGTCAAAATAAAATAACTAGATTACCACTATAGCAGTGGTGAGTCTAGGTCGATCCCAAAGAGAGTGTGTGCAAAGTTTATGAAATGAAAGTGACTGACGTTTAGGTTTAATGGGAGGTTTTGGATTTTTTTAAACAAGGAAATAAAATGAAATTAGAATAATAAAAATAATTTAAAGAAAAATGCAAAAAATGATAAAAGTGGAGAATTCGATAGGGACTCGGTTCTTTGGTTCATTGATTTGTTGTTCTTAAATCTCTGCTAGCACTATTAATCGTGGGATAATAATTAACTCGAGTTTTCTCTTAATTTATGTTTAATCAAGATATGATCGATAATTAAACCTAACCACCAAATAACCTAGGATATGATCTCTAGGTTTAATTAGGCAGTGGCATTACGAATTAGGAAAACTGATTAATCAAGACAACAACCACATACAATGCTTCATTTAACCTAGGTTATGTTATCCCTAATGATTACGAATCACTAATTGCTACACATGAATTTCACTATAATAATTATGAATTATATCGAAATTCTAGTAATGAGTTTATAATTAAACAATTCAACGAACGCATTAAAATCATCCTTTCACAAAACCCAATGGGTTCATACACAAATAACTGAAAATAATGAAAATCCAATTATCCATACACAAAACCCAAATCAATTAACTTAGGATAAATAATCAATTCCTAATGAGAGAAATAAACATAAAAACAGTAAAATACACTTAACCTGGGTTGTCGATGTCGATGATACCTCCAAACAGGTGTTGGGACATTACCCTTCTATAGGTCTCTCCCAAAACTATGTTTCAACCCCCATTGATAACCTTATGGAAGATAGTAGTTACTCTCCCTTTGTCTCTACTGCAAGCTCTCTTTTGTTCTCTTCTCACGCTACTCACTCGTCTACTCGCTATTCACTAATAAAACATTATGTCCATCGTACTATTTATGCAACTTAAAACCCTCTAGCACTTGTATGTGAAATGCAACTCTTATCTGCTTTTAACGTAGTTGTCTGCATTACATAGAATGTTTGCGTGAAACGCAGATGTCGTTTGCGTAAAACACAGACTGTGTTTTGTTCAGACCTCCAACTGTTACGCTGCGTTTCACCTCCTACCTTGTCCTCCTTCTCTATGTTTTCTTCATCTTGCACTGTCGTTTTTCTCTCTTTCCAGTTGTCCATCTTCATTCACTGCTCTTTGCTTTTTTTTCTTATTTTAATTTTCTTCTTCTTACTTTATACTAATAAGTGAAAAATTAATCTTTGAAAAATAGCCAAAATATAGAGTTTTCGACTCACTTTAATTTCTTTGCTTCCAAATTGTACCTTAAATCATATATGAATCAAAGTGAGTATCTTAAGCATTTTCGTATCATTAATCACTAGGTGTAAATGATTAAATATATTAACAATTAAAACATATGAATTTCCCCCACACTTAGCTTTTGGCTATCCTCAGGCAAAGCATCCTAATTAAGCTTAAATATCTAAAACATTTACTCAATTCCCATATTTTCTAAGACCATATAATCATAACCAAAGATGAATGACTTTAAAAAATCATAGCAAGAATTCTTCATTCAATGCTTTCACTCATGATCAATTAAGAAGCATCATCTTCAGAAACTGAGCAATATAATGGTAGACTTGGAAAATGTGTTTAAGTAAAATATATCTATAAGAACACTCAGCACCATTCACGATCATGTCATTCCACAACTTTGCATATCATTCATTTCTCCACCACTAATGGTCATATGCAAAATCATAAATCAAATGACTTTTCAAGATTGCAATGCGGGTAAAGGTAAGGTGAGATGGGTTTAGGTCAAGTAGCATGAAAGCCATCAAAGCTAGTGAAACAAAAGTAACACTCAATAAAAAAACTGGGTACTGTCAGCTATGATGAATGCAACATTTATATTTCAAAACCCCATTCAACTCTCACACACCAACCACATGAAACGTATACCAATCTAAAGGAATCACTCATACAATTTATGCCAACAATACATTGAAACTATAAGAGTGAACCTTCTAAGCTAACATCTACCTCATGTTCAACATACTCAAATAAAACATTCATTACAACTCTAGGAAGATACATTAATCATGAATAACTTTGCAAACTCATATGCACTTCCTCCTAGATAAATTTACTTATTTTTTTTCATTCTTTTTCTTTTCCTTTCTTTATTTCTTTATTTCTTTTTCTTTTTTCTTTTATTTTCTTTTCTTGTTCTTTTCTATTTTCTTTCTTTCTTTTCCTTTCCTTTTTTAATATTAAAAGAAACTACATTAACATGAGAATTTTAGTGATAAGACATAACAAAACATTCCATCATTATAACTAACCCTCGCATATGTACACCCCCACACTTAAAATTTTGTACATCCATAAAGTCAACAATCACAAATGTTCCACTAGCTTTATGACTTAGGTAGGACATTTGGTTAAGTTTAAAAGCATAAAATGTGGTTTATACAAAAAAAAAGGTATAAAGCTTAAAAGGGGTTAATAAGGGAAAAACCATGTCAATAGGGTAGGTTATTTGGCTAATGTGGCTCATGAAACAAAGAATGCCTAATCATTTCCATGTTAATGCATGCGATAAAAATGTGGTCTCGAATAGAAATTCATGGCAAAATTAGGACGTACATGTCATGAAGGTCACACATTATCAAAAGGCAATGAGACTGATATGAATGTGATAGTCAAATAAGGCTTAAAATCTCACTGGCTTTGTCTACCACTAGTCACTACTCTTTTAAAGATAATGCACATCGACCAATCACAAGAGTAAAAGTACATGCTAAAGTTTCTACGAAATTTCCTAGTCAATTCATTCTCTAATCATGACTATATAATCCCATAATCAACAAAAAAGAGAAAATGTTAGTTTTGTTTGTTTTATGCTTTCTCTCATTTTGATTGAAAACTTAAAACAAGAAAGAAACAAACCAGCAAAGAACATACATGCATATAAAAATAAATGAAAAAATGTAAAGAAAAGAAATTTACTTCCCTTGGGTTGCCTCCAACAAGCGCCTTTGTTTAGGGTCACTGAATTAACTCCATACTTTCCTCATGTGACAAAATTGTGATCTTCTAGTGGCACATGCGATTCCTCCATACGTGGTTTTTCCAGGTAGGGCCTTAGTTGATAATTGTTAACCTTTAGCATCCTCCCTATCTTCAGATTCTTTATCTCTACTAAGTCCTTTCCCTCTTGAAATAATTTGAATGACTCTTCACCTTTTTCTTCTTTATTTAATTTTTCCAACTTGTTAGGTAAAGGTGAAGGTTTAGTCTCGAAAGAAATTATGGTCTCAATACTTACCTCTGAGTCAAATGATGTATCATATTCTGCTTCAAGCTTCTCCTCAATTTCTTCGAGACAAGCAATTTCTTGAGTATTGCTCTCGAAATTCTCAACCTTCTCATCACTTTGTTAGGTTTCCACACTAACGTCCATTAGGTATACCTCTAGTTGATAAAGCTGCTCCTCTTTGATTTGTGATTTTAAGAAGTCGATCTTCGCTGCCATTTCACACATTTGGCTTGCCATGTTTTGGTTTCTAGATATTATATGTCTCATTTCTTGCTGGAACTGTTGCGACTATTGTTATAGGCTCTGTTGAAATTGGATATTGTTAGCAATCGCAACATTTATCAATTCTTCCAAAGATGTACCTGAGTTTTGATAAGATGCTTCTGGTCCACATGGGAATTGTTGCGGGTCCTATAAACTATCATGGAAGTAATACTGATGATTATCCAAATTATAACAAAAGTTAGGTTGATCAGTCCAAACGTTGTTATAGGATTAAGAATATGAGTTATAAAAGAAATTACTACTGTCCATATCGATTTTGTTTATAAATCACAAACATGAAACAAAATAAAGAAAGGATCATGAAATAATTGAAAAGAAATCAATTACGAACAAATATATACAAAGCACCTATTAAAATCACAAACAAAAACTAAAATACTTAACTCCCCCAAAACAACGGCAATATTGATAACGCATTGTAATGTTGGTTAAAATAAAATAACTAGACTACTACTATAGCAGTGGTGAGTCTAGGTCAATCCCATATATCGTGTGTGCAAAGTTTATGAAATGAAAATAACAGGAGTTTAGGTTTATTGGGGGGGGGGAGCGGGGGGAGGGGAGGGTTTTTGAAAATTTTTAAACAAGAAAATAAAATGAAACTAGACTAATAAAAACAAATTAAAGAAAACATGCATAAAATGATAAAAGTGGAGAATTCAGTAAGGAGCATGTTCCTTGGCTCAATCTCGGCTTACGCCTTAATTAAAAATATTTCATTAATTTTTTATTCTTAAATCTTCTAGCACTTTTAATCTTGGGTTAATAATTAACTCTAGTTTTCCCTTAGGTTTTGTTTAATCAAGATATGATCGTTAATTAAACCTAACCACTGAATAACCTAGGATACGATCTCTAGATTTAATTAGGCAGTAGAATGACAAATTAGGAAAACCGATTAATCAAGACAACAACCGCATACGATGCATCATTTAACCTAGGCCATATTATCCCTAATGATTACGAATCATTAGTTGCTACACATGAATTTTAATATAACAATTACGGATTATATCAAAATTCTAACAATGAGTTTGAAATTAAATGACTTAGTGAATGCATTAAAATCATCCTTTCACAAAACCCAATGGGTTCGTACAAAATTAACCAAACAATAACAAAAATCCAATTATCTATACACAAAACCCAAATCAATTAACTTAGGATAAAATAAACAATTCCTAATGAGAGAAAGAAACAAAAAATAGTCAAATACACTTAACTCGGGTCGTCGACATTGACGTCACCTCTAAACTAGAATCGAGATGTTACTTTTCCATAGGTCTCTCCTAAAAAAATGTTTTAGCCCCCATTGATAACCCTACGGAAGACACTAGTTGCTCTCCCTTTATTTCTGTTGCAAGCTCTCTTTTGTTCTCTTATCATGCTACTCACTCTTCTCCTCGCTATTAATTGATTTGATGAACAAAACATTATTTCCACCTTATTGTTCACGCAACTTAAAAACCCTCCGGCCTTCGTTTGTAAAATGCAGCTCTTGTCTGCGTTAAATGCATATATTGTATGCATTACGTAAGATATCTGCGTGAAATGTAAATGTTGTTTATGTAGAATGCAGGCTTCATTTTGCTCTAACCTCTAGCCATTGCGTTGCATTTCATCTCTTGCACTACGTTTTCTTCATCTTGCAATGCCATTTTGTCTCTTTTTCTAGCTATTCGTCTTCATTCACTGTTCTTTGCTTTTTTTCTTCTTTTAATTTTCTTCTTATCTTTTAATTTTATTCTTCTTACTCCATAAAGACAAGTAAAAAATTGATCTTTAAAAAATGGCCAAAATATAGAGCTTTCAACTCACTTTAATATCTTTGCTTCCAAATTATACCTAAAATCATACATGAATTAAAGTGAGTATCTTAAACATTTTCGTATTATTAATCGCTAAGTGTAAATGATTAAAATTTTCAACAATTAAACATATATCATTATGAAACCCTTAACCAATTAATCCAACATCAAACTAGGTTGATTTGAAGCTCCAATTAAGTCCAAATGCACTAAAGTAAAATGACTTATCCTTAGTCAGTTCAATAATCACACAAAACACAAAACAGAGAGGGGTTTTTGGATCTAGTAAAAGAGGTTTAGGAGACTAAGATCTAGGGTTATAAGTCTTCTCAGCTGATGAGTAAACTGAAATTGTTGAAAAGTATATCGGAGATTCTTTTAAAGGATATGAACACTTCTCAAGCATTACAGAATGCTAAATTGAAGTTAAAAGATCTACAGAAGCAATCTTATCACCACTCAATATAGATTTGAAGCACAAGGTAACTAAAGCCCTTGAAGGATACACCAGGGCTTTATAGGAACTTAATTCCTTAATGTTTTAAAAGGCTAGGTTCAAATGGCTGAAGGAGGGTGATGCTAATACCAAGTTATTTCATAATTCTCTCTTTTCTAGAAGAAACTTCAAAAAAATTCTCTTCTTACTAGATGCGGACAATCAATTAGTGATAGATTGTTCATCCATTCAAGGTTTGGTCTTTAATTACTTCAAAGGTATCTTTGGTTTAGGGAACTCAAATCAACAAAGTCCTTAGACCCTGACTAATCTGTTGGACATTTAACTTCTTTGGATGTTGTTGTATAAGAGAAATTGCTAAAACTAGCTTTTGTAATAGAAATCAAGGAATGCATATTTAGTTTGAATATAAGAAAGGATCTAGGGCTTGATGGATTTAGTGTATCCTTTTTACAATTTATTGGGGATATTACAAGTGGATTGATAGGGCTGGTTAGGTATGAGTTCCTATCTTCAAGCAAAATGTTTAAAGAACTTAATTCATCCTTTATTTGCCTTATTCCTAAGATTTCTACTGTAAGTAATCTTAAGGATTTTTACACCATATCTTATTACAATGTCATTTATAAGGTGATACCCAAGTTGCTTGCAGATAGATTGAAGGGAAGCTTGAAATGTAGCATCCCGTTACCGATGCGATGTGCATATTGGTAATTAGGACAGGATGGGAATTTGTACTGCATTTATTCATTGAGTATTATTTTGGCCTCTGATTTTAGAGGGATAGACCATTT
>JANZLD010521859.1:0-14555 GCA_026413575.1 Erythroxylum carthagenense
AGACTTTGGGAGAGTTTTCGGTATTGATAAAGAAAAAAGCCAATCCGAAGTACCACCTAAGAGCTATAGAAATTTTTTCCTTTTAAACACATGCTTACGTGTCTTTTTAATCCATTGACACATGGCTCCATTGCATATGAGCCACTTTTCATCCTAATAGAAGTGCTACATGTCAATATTCCATTTGTCTAATTTTCTTAATATCACAAAATTTCCAAAGAAAATGTAAAATTCCCAAAAATACCGAAATGATAACAACGTTCTCCAGATAATTTTCCGACACCTAAAACCACATCTCACATATTAAATTAAAATTTAAAACCAGTTATACTCGAAATTGTCAATGCATGCATATACAGTTATTTGTATATGTCAAAAATACAAATGCACTTATCAGCGAATACTCAATTATGCAAAGCATATAGTGCACTAAAATTCATTAATTTTCTAACCTCTAACACGAGGTGTTACAATTCTTCCCACTTTAAATAAATTTCATCCTTGAAATTTATACCTGATCTAAATAGTTGCGGATACTGAGCTTTCATGATTTCTTTTGGCTCCCATGTTGCTTCTTCAAGTCCATGATGTTGCCAGAGTACCTTTACTAAAGGTATTTGCTTATTCCTAAGTTGCCTGACTTCTTGGACTAAGATAGAAACTGGCCCTTCTTTATACGACAAATTCAATTGTATCTAAATTTCTTGCACTAAAATTTTATGTGTCACATCAGATCGATATCTCCTTAGCATAGAAATGTAGAACACATCATGTAGCTTGGCCAATTCTTTAGGAAGAGCCAACTGATAAGCCATTGGTCCAACTCTTTTAAGAATTTCATAAGGGCCAATGTATCATGAACTAAGTTTACCCTTCTTACCAAATCGAAGTACATTCTTCCACGGTGACACTTTCAAGAACACCTTATGATCTACCTGATACTCAATATCTCTCCTTTTTAGGTCAGCATAAGACTTCTGCCTGTCATTGGTAGCTTTCAACCTTTGTTCAATAATCTGAATCTTTTCTTCAGTATCTTTCACAATTTTAGGCCCAATCATCTTGCTTTCACTCAACTCAGTTCAACATATCGGAGTTCTACACTTTCTACCATATAACGCTTCATAAGGTGCCATATTAATGCTGGTCTGATAACTATTGTTGTAAGCAAACTCCATCAGAGCTAAATACATATCCCAATGCCCTAGAAACTCCAACACATAACCTCAAAGCATGTCTTCCAATGTTTGTATAACCTGTTCAGATTGTCCATCTGTTTAGGGATGGAAAGCAGTACTAAACTTAACTTGAGTTCCTAAAGCCTTTTGTAGGCTTTTCCAGAATCTCAAAGTAAATTGAGGATCACGATCTGAAATGATAGACAATGGTGCTCCATGCAGTCTCAATATCTCATTCACATACAAATCTGCAAAGCCTATCTAAAGAATAGTCAGGACCAATAGGCAGAAAATGAGTAGATTTGGTAAACTTATCCATAATTACCCATATAACATCATGTTTTCTTTAAGCCAGAGGGAGTCTAGTAACAAAATCCATGGTAATGCTATCCCATTTCCATTGAGGAATAGAAATAGAATGTAACAAACCAGATAGGACCTGGTGCTCAGCTTTAACCTGCTAACACATCAAACATTTAGCTACATAATCCACAATATCTTGTTTCATGCTTGACCACTAGTAATGCTGCTTCAAATCCTGATACATCTTGTTTCCACCAGGATGTATAGTAAATATTGTATTATGGGCCTCAAACAATAGCTTTTTCTTCAATTCTTCGTTAGTTAACACGCACAACTAATCTTTAGAATATAATTCACCATCTCCTTATATAGAAAAATCAGGTTGCTTGCCATTTGGAATAGCAAAGATAAGTTGTTATAACTTATCATCAGCTCTCTGAGCATCACAAATCTCCTGTCTCAAGGTAGGCCTTGCTTTCAATGAGCTATTAAAGCTCTATTAGATACAAGTTCCCATTCACCCTGCTTAATTAATAATGCTGAAATTGTCTTCCAAATCAAGGCATCAGCCATGACATTAGCCTTGGCCGAATGATAATCCACAGTACAATCATAGTGCTTAAAAAATTCCAACCAACGCCGTTGTCTCAGATTGAGTTCCTTCTATGTAAGCAAATATTTTATACTTTTATGATCTATGAAAATTCTACATTTTCCCCATACAAGCAATGCCGCCAAATTTTTAGGGCAAACATTACTACTGCAAGTTCTAGATCATGTGTCAGATAGCTCCGTTCATATGATTTTAGTTGCCTAGAGGCATAACAACTACTTTTCCTTCTTGCATCAAAACACAACCCAAACCATTTCTTGAGGCATCAGTATGCATAACATATTCCTTACCAAAAGTAGGTTGAACCAATTTAGGAGCTTTAGTAAGCATACTTTTCAATTGATCAAAACTATTCTAACATCTATCAAACCATTCATACTTCACTCCTTTCCGTAACAGTTTAGTTAAAGGGGATGTTATCACCGAAAACCCTTTTTATAAACTGACAGTAATAATCAACCAAACATACAAAACTTCTCACTTCTATCACATTCTGAGGTGGCTTCCAATTAACAATCGCTTCTATCTTACTCGGATCAACTTTAATTCCTTCAAAAGAAACAACATGCCCTAGACATGATATCTCCTGAAGCCAGAAATCACATTTACTTAACTTAGCATATAACTGTTTTTCCCACAAAGTCTGTAACACAATTCAGAGATGCTCAGTATGGTCATATTTATTCTTAGAATAGACCAAGATATCATCAATAAACACCACTACAAACTGATCCAAATACGGCCTGAATACTCTATTAATTAGATCTAAAAATGCCGCTGGAGTATTAGTTAACCCAAATGGCATTACTAGGAATTCATATTGTCCATAACGCGTCAATGTAGTTTTTGATATATCTACATCCTTCACCCAAAGTTGATAGTATCCTGATCGTAGATCAATCTTTGAAAACACTCATACATCTTTAAATTGATCAAATATGTCTTCAATCCTTGGCAACGAATACTTGTTCTACACTATGACTTTATTCAATTGCCTGAAATCAATGCACATCCGCAGTGGACCATCCTTTTTTTAACAAAAAAGACTGGTGCTTCTCACGGTGATACACTGGGTTGAATAAACCCTTTGTCCAAAAGCTCTTATAACTGCACCTTTAACTCCTTCAATTCAATAGGAGCCATGCTGTACGGTGCTCTAGATATAGGAGCAGTGCCAGGCATCTCTTCAATAGATAACTTCACATCTCTTTCAGGAGGGAGTCTGGGCAATTCGTCCAGAAACACATATGGAAACTCATTCACCACAGGAATATCTAGCAATTTACCACCCTCCTTCTTAAAATCAAACACAAAAGCTAGGTAAGCTTCACATCCCTTCTTGAGGAGTTTTTGGGCTTGCATAGCAAATACCACATTAGCTAAGGAACTAGTGCAGACGCCATGCAATACTATTATAGGTTGATCCAGCTTCCTAAGCATAACTGTTTTTGCACCACCACCTAGTGTTTAGATAACCAATCCATACCTAGAATCAAATCAAATTCATGAATAGGTAATATGATCAGAGGAGGAGGTGGCTCCTCAACTTCACCTCGATTAAACCTAAAGGGTCCAGATATTGATGGATGAGTTTGCTCTGGATGATTGCTCTTAAAAACTTTGTCAACAACATCACGTGATCTCTCCATCGTTAATTCTATAAACAAAATATGGGGCATCACATTAGGTGAAAACACAACTTGTACACTAAAATAAAAGAAAAAGTTAAGTGCTGGTTAAACTAGAATAGCCAAAACCATGCTCTGATACCAAAAAAGTTGTAACACTCAAATACCTCCTGGGAGGATTTGGGAGTGTCATATAAGATAGTACAAACAAACCAAAACATTTTGCGAAAGCATAAAATTCAAAATTTTCAATTAGAAGTAATTCAGAAAAAATATACATCATATTATATGCTAAACTTAAAACAAACTTGTTTCAAACTGAAAATCAACCTCAAAATAGTTATTATAAAACGTACAACAATTTAGAGTCATAGACTTTATATACAAGTTAAAATAAACTCCAAATACATTTTTGACAAAATAAGACTCAAACTTCATTGGCCATTGCGGTTGACTCGTGCTAGTCTTTATAATCCTTACTTTGAGCTTCCATGGGGCAAATCCCTTGTGCTAAGCATATAGCTTAGTGAGTAATAACTAATCTGCATTAAAAGATTACTTTAACAATAAATCAAACATAATGCATTTCAGAACATGATTTATAATTAATATAATTGCATAACATAAGAGGGTATAATCCTTTCAGAATCAGAACATAATTTAGTTTATGTCAAAATCAAATGGATATAAAAATATAAAATTAGATGACTGCTAAATCCATTTACAGAAGCAGGTAATAGGACTTATATAGAAGAGACCGAAGTCTTGACAATGAAGTGTCATAGAAGAGACCAAAGTCTCAATACCAAAGTGTCACAAAAGAGGCCAAAGTCTTGACATCAAAGTGTCATTAACAGAAGACACCGAAGTGGCATTAATAAAATACACCGAAGTGTCAGACACTGAAGTGTCATACAAGCTACTACAGACCCTTCTAAGTATGCCTATTTACCAACAACTAGGACTTAATAGATTCAAAAAAAGAAATGTATGAAATTCAATTCACATATCAATCAATGTTTTCATACCATGTATTTAAGCGTATCACATTCTTATAACTTTGTAAATCATTCAATGTTCCAAATCAGTAGCAAATAAAATAGTAAAAGCAAAACTATTAAAAATTACTTACTGAATTATGAAATTGACCATCTAAATTACTTACAAAAGCTTCCTTATTGCTTATTGCCTCAAAGTCCCAAAAACATCTGGAAGTGGTTGCTCTATGCGTTCCTCTATAACATTTAATACAAACATGTATCACTATTGTGCATGATTATGAAAATGTTTATGCATATTCACGTATAATGAATATGTATGATGCATGTTCATGACAAATTTTAGGTTTCTTATTCTTAAATCTTGTCCCATAATTAATTATGGGAAACCATACTCAATTCCTCAATCTATATTTATTTCACAACCAACTTTCGGGTCCACTTTACTCAATTACTTTCATCAAGAAGGTGAGGTGATTAGGTAATACTTCCTTCTAGAAAGTTTTCCCTCTTTGTCTTAGGTTTCCAATGATGCCAAGTTCATCTAATTTAGTTAGTATACTGAATGTTATACTCAAAAGATTGTAGACTATTCTTAGGCTTCAACAGAGTTCTTATCTGCATTTCCAATCAAATTATGAGATTCTTAGAGGCAGAACTAGAACTTAATATCTATCAAAAATTTGTATTTCTATGTCTATAGGTTAATTCAAAATAAGAATCATCCTATTCTAAGCTCTACAAGTCAAGAAATAAGCAAAATGCGAAGTATGTTCAATTAAATATTCCAGTTCATACTATTCCAACAGATTCCCTCAATTTGATTCAATCAATCTTTTCCAATACAATTTATAAGGCTACCAATTCTTATGGACAGGTAGAAAAATGTGTTAGGAATCTATTGGTTTAAGTATCATATCATTTGGAGGTCGGATGACAAAGTTATGGCCAAAAGAAGCAAAGGTGTTCAGGGTTAGTCAACCCTTCAAGTGCACCATCGTACTTAAGCATGATGGTGACTCCCAACATGCCAGCAAAGTCACCATCGTGCTTAAGCACGAGGGTGACTTCCAATATGCTAACAAAGTCACCGTCATGCATAAGCATGAGGGTGACTTCCAATACACGAACAAAGTCATTTTCCCAGAAATCGCAATCTTCTTCTCTTCTTCCTCGTTCTTTCCAGATTTTCTCCTTTTACACTTTCTAATCAATATATTTGATGCATCAATTATCTGTCCTACTTCCATTTCAGCTCCTAAACACCTAACAAATTTAAATTTCCAGATTACACACAACCATTAAAAATCCAAATCCCATTCACATAATTTAGTAACTTTTATGCACTTTCTCTCTCTTCCATCTTCATTAATTTTTTTACACTTTATTTAAATCATTTATACATCCCAATCTCATTTAATCCTTGTTCCATATCATAAACTCATTTCAATTAATTTCTATAGACACTCAACAGATTCTCATATGATTACAGCGAAAACAAAGTAAGTTTATAAATCAACCTTCATGCATTTTTTGTACTCTTTCTAATCATGGTTTCAGTGATTTTCCAAACTTAAAAACTACTTCAACTCCATCTTATAATAGACTAATAATCACATATGCAGAAGCAACATATGCAGTCTACCTAAAATTCTCATTTATGCTTTAGTTATTAAGCATCTTCAATGTATAAACACTAAACTATTAACTACATGATGAATAATTCAGTACACAAATCATAACAACCATATGGTACTTACTAGTTTAAACTCCAACTCTTCAAAATCACATACAACCAATTCAACATGCTATTTGGTGATGAAGACTTTGGGAGAGAGTTTTCGATATTTATAAAGACCAAAACCAAGCCGAAGTACCACCTAAGAGCCACAAAAATTTTTGCCTTTCAAACACATGCTTACGTGTCTTTTTAATCCATTGACACATGACTCCATTGCATGTGAGTCACTTGTCATCCAAACAAAAGTGCTACATGTCAATATGTCGTTTGTCTAATTTTCTTAATATCCCAAAATTTCTAGAAAAATGTGTAAAATTCCCAAAAATACCGAAATGATAATAACGTTTTGCAGATAATTTTTTGACACCTAAAAACCACATCTTTCATATTAAATTAAAATTTAAAATGAATTATACTCGAAATTGTCAATGCATGCATGTACAATTATTTGCATGTGTCAAAAATACGTATGCATTTATCAGAGCATGATCAATTATGTAAAACATATAGTGCACTGAAATTCCTTAATTTTCTAACCCCTAACACGGGGTGTTACATGAAATTATATTATTGATTGTTGGATCATAAAAATTATTATCTTATGTTAATATCTTTCTTAAGGCTATAAACAACTAATCCATTATTTGATCAATATAAATTTTTCTGACTGAAACTCTGAAGATTGTTTTATCGAGTTATGAATTATGTTAATAAGTTTCATCCTAATTTAGAGGATTTATGTCATCCTATCACTAGGTTAGCATGTAACTCCTTCCAATTATGGTATATTTATTCTTACAAGAGAATTTATCAATCTTAATGATATGAAATCAAATAGTGCACTAATATTCTAGATATATTAGAACAAGAATAAAATGCATAATTAAATCACAATAAATTAATCAATATATTTTTACTAAATAAAAGATTAAATCATATTGTTATCAAAATCGATGGTTCATCACACGTAAACACTAAACAAGTCTAGTTATTCATAAAAAATAAAAAATAGAAAAAATGTAAAAAAACTAATAGAAAACAAAGAAATCATAATACTGAATTTGCATTTCTCTTCTATTGAATCTTCTTGTAATTTTATATTGGATGTAGCTTTATATTAGATATCTTGAAGTATTCTTCGTGTTTTCCTTATCCCTTGATCAAGATTATTGCCTTTGAATGTCTTTACAAATTAAAATCTCTTTAAAACTTAGGTCTTCCTTGTTTACATCTACTCACATCCTTTCAATGTAAACACTAGGGTCTTTGGGTTATACATGGTCAACTTACACAAGCATGTGAGTGATCGTGTATCTGTAAAAATACATTAATTAACAATTTCACGTAAGCATAGAGACTTACATAGGTGTGTAACTCCATATGTTCAAAACCAAAATTCTCCAATCTTCACATATTTACAGAGAGTTACATAGTTACTGTACACAATCATTTAGGTCCTTAATTACTTCAAATCTTCATTCTATACCACAATTTCATATGAATTCTTCTCTTTTTAGTCCATAAAGGTAATTATGACTAACAAATGCACTATTTTTTCCTCGTCCCTTGAATAGGACTATTGCCTGAATGTGTCTCACGAATTAAAATCTCTAAAAAAAAATAGGTCTTCCTTGTGTTTCCTCCTTTCACATCCTTTCAGTGTAAAAATTAGGGCTTTTAGATTATACATGGTCAACTAACACGACCATGTGAGTGACCTTATATCTCCAAAAATACCTGAATTTGAGATTTCATATAACCACAAGGACTTACATAAGCATGTAACTCCACATGACCAAAACTTAAATTCTTTAATCTTCACACATTTATTGAGACTTACATAGTCACTGTACATTATCATTAGGTCCATAGTTATTCAAATCTTCGTTCCATGTTGCGATTTCATCTGATTTCAGATTCTATTGGTCCATGAAGGCAATTATAACCAAAAAATGTACTTAGAGAGAATTATGAACCAAATTTAAAACAAAATATTGAATAACAAGATCAACAAATTAAATATGGGTTTATAATTATAATAAAATCAACATCTATCAATAATGTAGCACTTGTCTTTATTAATATGAAGCCCAAAACAAGCATTTAATTCATTTAAATGTCTTATTAAGTAAGCCACTGAGGCTTTATCAGCTTTACAAAGTAATAAAAAAATCATCAATAAAAGCAAGATTGGTGATGTCCAGCCTATTACACTTCTTATGATACATAAAGCTATAATTAATAAGCACAATTTTCTAAATAATGAAATTAAGTACTTGGTGTATATGGTGAAGAGATAACGGGAGAGTTGATCACCTTGCCTCAGACCTCTATAACCCTTAATAAGTTGACTATCTTCCCTATTTTTCAAAATACTGAATGAAGTAATGGTTATGCATTGAGAGATTCAAATAATTATCCTGTCACGAAAAACTAAGACATGTAGAGAAAGAAGCATAAAATCCTAATTAACTGAGTCAAATTCCTTATATATATATCAATTAAACAACACAATTAGCTTTAGAGCTTTTGATATGGTAATTCTTTAATAATTCTTGTGCAAGTATCACACTTTCTCTAATACTTCTACTTTATATAAAAGTAACTTAAGATTGGCTAATCAATGAAGGAAGCATATGCTTAATCATGTTACCCAACAACTTGGTGATGATTTTATAAAATGTATTACAATAAGAAATTGATCTAAAGTCCCTTAAAGAGTTTGGATTATGAAGTCTTAAGACTAGACATAAACGAGGGCAATTCCATATGTTTAGCATCTTCGAATTTTCAAAGAACTCATGAATAACTTTACATACATAGAATTTAATGGAGCTTTAAGTTTGTTGATAAAAAAGCTATTAAACCTAGTAGAGCTTACGACCTTTTTAAAACAAAGAGGGATTACCACCGCCCTATATATCCTTATCAATGAAACTCCCAGTAAGAAATTCACACTGCTCAAGGGATATCACCTTAGGAATGGATAGGTTATGAAGCACGTATGTAGGATTCCAGCCTATAAAGCTCCTAATACTTTAGCATAGTAATCTCTAGCATAGATTTTAAGCTCATTCTAGTCAATGATAATTCTACCCTCACTATTGAGTAATTTAGATATTATGTTATGATTCACTTAGAACATGGAATTGGAGTCCCCATCTTTTAACCCACCCTTAATTTTTTCTTGAAAATGGATGAATAAGCTTTTAAAGAACTTATGTAATTAGCCAAGGCTTGACTTCCCTTAAACTTAAGAGGGCTGTCATAGATAGAATCATAAATTTTATCATGCCATTTTATTAATACTTCTTTGACTTAGTCTATACCCTCAAAAGTGTCCCTATGATTGTTTTTTTGAAAGGATTTGAGTTCCTATTTTATTCCCATCAGCTTTTGTTGAATTGGTAAGAGGCATAACCATTGACTTGATACTCTAATCCTTTAGTACATTTTTTTGGAACCTATCCATACTACTAAGGTCAAAGAATCTAAATAGAGAACCCTTAATTTCCCATTAAGATCCAAATCTCCATAGGGGAATGTTTTGAGCAAATGTTGTTTTTAAAATGAGCTATGTTTTAACTGAATTTTTAGAGCCATAATAAGTTGACTAAAGCTCTCGATAATTTTCTTCTTTCTAACCATTGAATCTAATGATTATTGGACCATGTGAAGAATCTTCTATTATGGTTAAGACCAATGAATTCCAAAATCTAAGGACAAGTTATAAATTCCCCATAAGGTTTTCCTAAGCATCTTTTGCCTTCAGATTCTAAAGCTAGTAATATAAAATTAAAGTCGCCAATAATGAGTTATGAATCATTAATTACATTATTGTATTGTACTAAATTGTTCCACAAAACAACTCTTTGGAATGCAAATTGTATACATATATAAAAGTAACTAGGCCTTTCCCATACCTTTAATTTCAACTAAAAGATGAACATATTCATAAATGCATTAGTAATTAAAAGATGAACATATTCATTAATGGATTAGTAATTCAACACTAAAACTTTTTTTGGATTAAATGTAATGACCACCATTCCTTTATAGTGCCTATCATAGTTGTTAATGAGCTTTGAAATGAGCCTTCAATAACCAAAAACTTAGATATTTCTCCCTCTTTAATTTTTTTTTGAAAGAACAAATTAGTTTTGATTTATTTCCTTAATATGATTAGCTACCACTTGCCATTTTTGGGGATCATTAGGACCCCTAACATTGCAATCAAACGTTGTCATTAGTTCTTAGATTATTTTTTGCATATGGACTTAGCTTTTCACCAAAACTTCTTCTTTTCAATGGATATAAGAAGCTTCTTAAATAACATAATCATAAACTAAAAGGATATTAGGATGTTGCTCTGATAATCTAACTACTTGAATTAGAAAATCATCAATAGACTACATAAGACTTTCCCTTTGGAATTAGTTGGCAGAGGGAGTAGACACATCATTTGAGCTAGGAACTTCTATATTCTGATTATGGGGTTTAACTTTAAGGACAGAAGTAATATGAACCACATATGAATCCTTAAAAACATCTATTTTAGAAGTTATAGAGTGAACATTTTCTAAATCTATCAATTCATCATAAAAACCAATTTTGAATACCTTTCCTATTAGCACTAATTTCTTCCCTTGTTAAGCCAGAGATAGCATCCATTAGTAAGAGACTTTAACAGTTTCCTCTACTAACTTATCCTCTACTCCCAATCTCATTAAAGGAACTTCTTTTGATAGGTTACAATCCTTTTTATCGCCATTGCAGATTCTTGCACATCCTATACATTTTCTTGATGAAGTTGCTTCCTCCATACATAGTAAATTGCCCCTAAAGATTTCAAAGAGATTTAGCCTTCTAGTGGACTAATATTTTTGTTTTAATTTAAAAACCCATAATTGAACTTGTTTATGCTTAACATCTTTAATTTTAATGTCATGTTTCCACATTTTCACAAAGATTACAAAACCATTCAAATGTTATAGTCCCTTTTTTATGACTTTAAGGCTTGTTCCTTTAAACTGAAATTGAAAAGGAAGTGATGATCCTTACTTAGTAATACTTTTTGCATGGTTATTTTTAAAGCCTATAGTTTCATCACTAGGAAGGTTGGTCACTTTACGGGAAAGAAATCAGCCAGTGTAGACTCCCATAAATTTCCACCTTACTTTAAGATCTCAATAGCAAAAGAAACAATGGTTGAACCATCCCTAATAGTAGGTGGAATGTACTGGAGAGAAGTGCTAGAGGTGTCACCAAGCACTTCTTTCTAGTTGAAAGGTTTTAATGAAGAAGGAGAAGTGGAAGCTAGTGTGCTAAGAAATTGTTTCTAATTGAGAGATTTTAATAAAGAAGAAGAAGAAGAAGAGGAAGCTTGTGCTTCCAAAACCTTTATAGATTGGTGTGTGGGAAAGGGACCTAGGGGATAGAATAAGGGAGTTTATGAGCTTATGCAGGATAATGAGAGGCAAAGGGCACCAAGAGAAAATCTGGTTGGGGTATGGGAGTAACCTATGTAAAGACTATAGCAAACATAAACCATTCAAGGAAAAGGAGCAAGCAGGTTGGTGTAGAAAAAAGTAGAAAGACACCTTACAATAAACGGTATTAACATGGTCAAAAGTAAAAAACAAGACCCTTCAATCCACTAAATACCCCTTTGGACTTAAAAAGAGAGAGATGAGATGAATAATAGAAGAAAAAAGGTTGAAATGGAGAAAGGAAAGCAAAGAAAAGTTAGAACTCATAAGGATTGAGTTGGAGACAGATGGACAACAAAGGAGTAGGAGAGCAACTGGTTAAAGGGAGTATAAGTAGATGAAAAGAAGAGGAATATCTGTAGGGAAATGAAGAAGAAAATGGAAAGAGAAAAAGAGTTGGAAATTGTAACATCATGTTACCCATGTTAAGGCTATAATAATATATATGAGAGATTACTGAGAGATTAGAAAGTGCATTTCATGCTCATGCATATTATGGCATACATATACACATGATTATTGAAATTTTATGCATTAAAATAATTGCACATTCATTCATTGACATTTTTAAAGTATAATTGATTTACATATGTGGTATGTGATTATATTGAGAATTGTGAATTATTCGTATTGAAAAGTAATGTGGGAAGTGCAGGTTATTGAATTTAGAATTTCGGTGAGCTTTAGGAAATTTAAAAAATGTTGGATATTACTAGAATAGGAAAGGTGTAATGTGGCAATTCAAGTGATAAATGGAAATAGAAATGAGAATCAAATGATATTGAAAATTTAAAGACAATTTGGAGAAAGACTAAAGTAGTTAAATCATAAACTATTTAAAGTCTTCGAAATTGGACAAATGGACAAGTAACAAGTGTCACTTGCCAAGCCAAGCCAAGCTAAGCCAAATCATACTAAGTCTACTATTCTTTTCATTTGAAAGACCAAGTCACGGTTTGCTCTTGACTTATCTTCCTTCTTCAAGCTTCTTCTTCTTCATGGTTTTTAATTCACCAAACCTTCATCAATTTTGTATCTTGCTTTCATTTGTCCATTACTACTCCTATTTTTTTGTCATTTCCATTTTCCCTAAGAAAACCTAACCTATTCCACCTTTAAGATGGTGTACGTGAGTTGCATGAAAATTAGGGATTTTTGATTTTTTTAAAAAATTTGGACTTTTAACAAGTAAGTAATATGTTCATCCTTATGAGTAGATGAATGTGAGATAAATTTAGTGATTATTTGTTATTGAATGATCATAAGAAAAATAGGAAATTTTCATGAACATCAAAGATAAGGAATAAAAATATGGATGTGTTGTTTTTATGTATTTGATGATCATTATGTTATAAAATAGTGTAGAAATGATTTTTGGATTTGAAAGATCAATAAAATCGTGTATAAAGTAGTGCACAAAATTAGACTCTGTTTTGGTGATATACATATAAGCTTGTTTTCACTATTATTTTATGAATTTTCGGATGTTCTAAAAATGAACTGCAAATAAGATTGGAGTTAAGGAAAAAGGTGATGTTATGCTTTAAGAATGATAAAAATGAACGTTAAAGAAGAAAATAAAGAATGTACAAAAGATGAAAAAGTGAAATAGTGAAGAAAGTGCAAAATAATAATGATATTTGTGAGTGTGATTTTCTATTTTTAATGTTTATGTTTTAATATGGGATTTTGGATTTGTTTGTGGATGATTGGAGTTTAAAGGAAGTCGAAATGGGGGGAAATAAGATTAGAAATGGAAGACTAAGAAAAGAAATGAAAGAAGAAGAAAATTGTAGTGTTTCGGAAGAAGAATTTCACCATCGTGACATCACGTAAGGAACTAGAATATCTTGATCGTGCAAGTGACCAATCGTGACTACTATGGCTACCAAAGGGAGACTATTTCAAAGATCCTTTATCCTTTTGACCATAACTTCTTCTCCCGACCTCCAAATGATATGAGATTTAGACCAAAAAAACTAATAACACATTGTTCTTCCTCTCCACCAAAATTTAAGGACATCTAAATCCATTTGGAAAAGATTGATTGATGAACTTTGGATGAACTGTGTTGGAATTTGATAAATAGAGTATTTTCACTGAACATGTTCTAATATTTTAGACATATTTTAATCTTTTGATTTCCAAATGGAATAATTTTTGATTTACATTAAACTAGCAATGTACGACTACAATTTTTTATAAGAAATTGAATTTGAATTATATCCTTAAGATAACTTTGTATTATCGAATAAAATGTATTGATGTAGGTCGAATAAGACAAAGTTGTATCCACAAAAGTTGTATATTATGCTCTCAGCTTTCAATTGGTATAAATTTTATAATTTTTTTATATTTTAGTTGAGAGATATGAGTTGTACAACTTGGACTGAACGACCATGCACTAACCAAACTTTTGATCATACTTAGTTCGAAGTATTTTGAGTATAACTTTCGAAATGCTGAATCAAATTGTATGCTTTAGTTTTCATTATAAACTTAAGACATAGGGTAAAATTTTTTAAAAGAAAGTTTTGCCAAATTACTTCATTTTCTTGGTCAGATTGATCATGTAATGTTGATCTGAATCTCTGTTTTGGGAAAA